>JALPQI010017388.1:0-36542 GCA_025490895.1 Thaumatotibia leucotreta | reverse complement strand
TGATAATCAATGAACATGAATAATAATAAGCAGGCCGTGACTTATATACCGGTATTTGGCGTCGAACCTGATACTTACCTCGGGATCTGGGTATTCTGCTGCTCTACCTTAATTACTTACATATGTACTTCCTACAATACTCCTTTTACCTGCGAAGTTATAAGTTTTTAAGCGTGTAAGCGAGTCCTAGTTTTGTATTCCATAAATCCTACTGAATGTTGTTATACTCGTACATGTCATAGATACATTGTTAGCGTGATTGTTTCATCGAACCTTATAAGCTTATAACCCTCTTTAGGTACACATTACACACATTGTATAACAAAGCTAATTTACAAAAATATATTGACGTATGAAATTGTTAGTTGAAATAATGATTAGGAACAAGACCGCCCAACGTCTTCCGTTGTTTTCCTCAGTATTTTTATGGGTCGTCTAAAGCCACCAAAGCTACATCCATCCTTCCGAAACCTCTCGAAGAGTGCTTCGAAGTCTGGCGACGGCTTACTGCCAGCGTTACACACATATAACGGAAACAACGCAAAGACTGAAAAGCGATGCCGAGGCTACTAGGGTGGAACCTTGCGGGTGTTGGGCGCAGATAATCATATCGATAATACACATATGCCATAATACGCGCCGCAGCATGACGGTGGTAAGAATACATTTCTCACCATCCCAACTCTTCCTGTGCGTATCGTAAACGTCGACTACATTATATAAAGTGTCACGACGACGGATTTATTGATGACGATGGACAGCAGCGTCATCATAGTGGGCACACAACTGCGATCGCCGACCCGCTGGCCTAGCATGGCGATTAAGTATGGGCATTTACCTCCTACTGCGTCCTGCGTAGGTATAAACAATAAAAGCGGCTTTTGCCCAGCGATAGGCTGATGTAGTCTGATGATGATGAATACACGTATTCCTCATAGATTGCCACATGATTTAGTCACGTTTTATGTAGCATTTAATACATATAGTCTTGTCCTTAATAATCTTAAAATACACATAAGTCACAGCTTGCTGCGTATGAAAAAAGTGGTGGTAAGAAATGACAACTCTGAATTTTCTTAATTTACGTGTACGGAAAATAGTTGCTTAAGTTTTTATTATGTCGGTTTTTAGACGTGATTGAGATCTATACCTCTATTACACAAAAACCATTTCAATACATGATAAGACTTGACAGACAAATAATAACATAGACAATCCGATGGAAACTTCAAAGGTCCCTTATTGACGGATTTTATATTTACATAGAATAAATAGTAATGTAGGTATTCATATAATTATATGCTCTTACACACTTTAACACTACTAAAGACAGAACCGACTTACAACATAATTTCGTCCCTAAATATTGGCCGGCCAGTCAGAGCCGCCATAGTCGTCTGTTTCTGTCTACGTGTGAAAGAAAGAGATGTTACATAATTGTTGACTTATGCAATATAATATTCGAATGTTTACTATTTCTACTATATTAGTATATAGTAGAAATAGTAAACATTTGAATATTATATTTTAGTCTACTATTTCTACTATATTAGTATATAGAAGAAATAGTAAACATTTGAATATAAACATTTGAATGTAACATCTCTTTCTTTCACACGTAGACAGAAACGTCTGTTTCTGTCTACGTGTGAAAGAAAGAGATGTTACATAATTGTTGACTTATGCAATATAATATTCGAATGTTTACTATTTCTACTATATTAGTATATAGTAGAAATAGTAAACATTTGAATATTATATTTTAGTCTACTATTTCTACTATATTAGTATATAGAAGAAATAGTAAACATTTGAATATAATGTCAAAATAAGTAAACATTTGAATATAAACATTTGAATGTAACATCTCTTTCTTTCACACGTAGACAGAAACGTCTGTTTCTGTCTACGTGTGAAAGAAAGAGATGTTACATAATTGTTGACTTATGCAATATAATATTCGAATGTTTACTATTTCTACTATATTAGTATATAGTAGAAATAATAAACATTTGAATATTATATTTTAGTCTACTATTTCTACTATATTAGTATATAGAAGAAATAGTAAACATTTGAATATTATATTGCATAAGTCAACAATTATGTAACATCTCTTTCTTTCACACGTAGACAGAAACAGACGACTATGGCGGCTCTGACTGGCCGGCCAATATTTAGGGACGAAATTATGTTGTAAGTCGGCTCTGTCTTTAGTAGTGTTAAAGCGTATAAGAGCATATAATTATATGAATACACTCAAACCTAATTGTATAAATAATTACCGTATCGAAATAATCTTCACTTGAACGCCAAGAACACCTTTAGGTGCCATGATGTCAGCTGTCAAAGCGATTCTCACACTTTTACGTATGGCTTAGGTACATTTGCTCGATTAGGTTCGAAGTTTTGGTGTATTTTTTTAGCCATATCTTGTGTAAGATGTAAGGCGTTCAAAGGTAACATGACACCGTGAAGCTAACGCTACTCAGATAATTCAGCTCAAAAGGCATGAACCAAATAAGAAGCCGAAGAATCACTAAATTATATTCATAATCTGTAATTGTCTTAAATATGAAAAAGTAGTAGGTACCTAGTTATAATATATTATACAATATAATGTCTATTTTAATCTTTAACCACAAGAATCAAACCGGCTCCGTTGTAATTATGATCCCAAAAGGCTACAAGATTATGCGGAAATGAAAAAAGGTCAACATAAATGTATCATATTTTGTGATTGTTCCGTAGTCACCAGCAGTTCCACGTTTGTTATATTATATTCTACCATGACAAACAAGTAACCTGATGATAAACAGCTACTGCAGCTTATAAACGTGGGCATCTTCAGTGATGTCACATACGTTTTGCCGACCCTATGTCTCTATGTCGATAGCAAAAGTCGACAGAAGTCTCGATGGGCCCCCCATTGTATTCCCGTAGAGTTTTGGTTATGCTACGCAGCAGGAAACCAGCACACCATTAATAGATAGAGAATGTTAATTTGACTTTAGTTGTCTGTAAGGTATTCATCTCCCATCTCTTTACCCTTTACTTGATAAAAATGTAATATTTATATGAATACGCTTGATAATATATGTACAGTCAAGTGCAAAAATAAGTATCGAAAGAATCCGTTCATAAATATGTTACGACGTTCTTATTACACAGAATTAGAGTGCACTGGGACATATTTTTGAACGTTTTTGTATACCCCTTATTTTGTCTTCGACTGTACATGAAAGTACTAAACATCTATGTAAACGTGGATTTCAAGAATGAACGCAATTTCTCAATACTTGAGAAACTTAACTGATAAAAAAAATCCGTTTAGAAGTTTCCAAAATTTTAGGATTTCCCAACGAACCCGCCATCGGAAATGGTATCTAACAAAAATCCTGTATTGCTTATTAGTTGCTTAAATTAATGTAAGATCGTCATATAGCGCACCTTCTACGAGAAAATACTTAAATATCGTCAGCTCATGCACCTACGGGCGACTTCCTTTTCTGCTGATAGTCTGCTATTGACACTGGAAACTCTACTTGTCTGCGTCCATAACCTAGCTAGCATTGACTATGCCTACGAAACTGGAGGTTAAAGATTCGAATCCCGGCGAAGACGAATATTTGTTCCTTGGTCATGGTTGTTTTCTAGTTATTTCAATATAAGTATATCTTCCTATTTCAGTACCTATAGTATATAATATTGTACCTATCTATTATAGAAATATATCGTCTATCCACACACACACACACAATATCGTCACGCATTCGCACAATTTAAGCCTTATTATTTTGGGCCTATCGACTTGTAAAATATTGCTGTAAATAACATAATCCACATGTATGACAGCCACAAACGAAATGCGTGTACCAAGTTCTGAGAGTCCCCAGTTTTTTTCCTCTAGCCTGAAAGTGACTTGCCGCCAAAAGCTCGACTAATGAATAACGAATTAATAACTAATTTCCTAGTGGGAGAATCACTTTGACATCATACGTCATGACAAAACAGATTCTGGGTGAAGACACGACAAGACAATATGCCTCGGAGCTCTTCTAGGTGGACTTGACTTCCCTGCAAACACAACAGAAATGAATTGAAGAAAAATAAAATTATTTATTTATACCCGTACACAATATAGAGATCTCTTTTCTATTACGATTTTCAAAGATAAAACTAAAAATATGCGCGAAACGATAATGGTTTATTTTGTAATAAAATTAAATGTGAAACGATCGTTTATTTATCCATGGTAAAAGATAGCACTTGTATACTTTTGTTGTAGACATTACATGACGGCCTCCATAATTTAATCGATAGTCAGTAGTCACCCTGCTTGCGAAGCGAGGTTCAAATCTCGGAGGGTGCATCTCTTCGCGTAAGTAGTATTTATTACAAAAAATATTGGTTCCTCAGTCATGGTTCTTTTCTACGTATTTAAGTATCTAATACATATATACCAAATATACATATCCTCCTTTAATTAGTACACAAAACCCAAGCCTTAATGGAGCTTACCGTGAAACTCGGTAGATTTGTGTATGAATGCTTTATGACGTTCATTTATATTTTGACTATTTTACGCAGTAGGTATGAAGACGATTTTACACTATTCTTCGTAGGTACTCACGTTTACCTGTGGTTATACTTTCGTAAGATAGGTACCTTAACGAAATATTTAGATTAAAAAAGGCAAGTTGCCTTAATGCATATTTATAGAACACACAGATTGATGCATTATATAGTACATTTTTGTTTACATTACTTACGAGTACATACTATTTAATAGAATCTTATATTAAAGGCTAATTTAAGCACGGACACCGTTTAGCAATTTTTCAACACCAAGGATGTATACTACCTTTCTTGGAGGAGCTATTCTTCATCATAATTAAAGTTCTTGACCAAGTATTCCACTGTCCTTTTCATATCTATCTCATCTTGCCTTGAATGTAGTTCACCATTGTTGACTGCTTAACTGCATTTGCTCTTCGATGTGCATGTAAAAAGTAAATAATATCTTAGTAACTTAAGACTAGGTTGATTTATACATATACATATACTAACTAGACTATACTTGGGTTTAATTTTATAATATAAAATTATACAAATTGATCGGCATTTTAAATGGTAAATGCCCTTTACCATTGCAAAAATTGAAACATAAATACATTGTCATTATGGTCATTGTAGAAGATGCGTGATAAGTAGTATAATAATCACAGCGAAATTACTCAAATGACTCATCATAAAAATAATCAAAATCTAGTAACTTTGTTCAAGTAAGTACCTATGAATATATGTATAGGTTACATGTAAATTCTTGTATTATTGGAAATGGGGAAGTTTATAAGAGATTTCAAAAGAATTAAGATACATTCAAAGAACGATATTTCGTTCAAGAGTCCTTTTAAATTAATTAGAAACCGCCTCGGTAAGGACAGACGGACGGACCGGCACATAGGTACTATAACATAATATATGCATAGGTATGTATTTTTAGAACTGGGAAAAGGACGGATGTATGACATTGATGGCATAAAATCATACCTATCTAGTACCAAGCGAATACGGTCTTTGTTTTTCATGTTCCACTGCTTAGCATATTAGGACTACTAAAATTACAGAAGGTTTCGCGTTTACGGCAAATGTGCCTACAACGCTCAAGAAAATGATGATGCATTATTGACCATAAATTGGTACTTCTACTTCGTTTTTGGTTTAATAACTTAAATTGAAAATTCATACTATATCTATCATAAATTAAATGGTGTTGGATTTATGTGTAGCAATATTCTACTCTGTAATACCTAGTAATATTGCCTAGAACAACACATACATTGGCCGTGTGGTGACGGCAATAAGAATACATTTGTCACCACCCCAACTCCTCCTGTGGGTGTCGTAAGAGTCGACTAAGGGATTGAAGTGTCACTGACCATTCTTTTATACGAGATTGATGATGGGCAGCAGCGTCATCATAGTGGACACATTCCTGCGATCGCCAATCCGCTTGCCCAGCGTGGCAATTATGGGCATTTGCCTTTAATGCGTTTATACGCATAGTTAATAGGAGAGGCCTATCATAGGCCTATCCAGCAGTGGACTATCATAGGCTGATGATGATGATGATGACACATATACATACGTATACCTACACACATACTTGCCATCTACAATAAAATCACTTGAAAAACATTAGACTTCAGTCATTCATAATGTAGTTTATGTTTTAGTAGGTATTATTTTCGAGTACAAGAACATGGGGATGCATAATGAACCTGACATAAATAAGACATTATTCCGTTACATTAAGTCGATTTGTGTAAGATGCCCCAAGATATTAATTTATTTATTTTACACATCGGCCTAGGTAGGTTATAAATCACTTATAATATTATTGAGATTAGAAAACTTAATAAATTAGTCCTTTCAGAAGTATTTTATGTACTAGTATCGAATCGAATTCGCGATGTGGTTACGGTTGCCATGTGATGATGGCAATAAGAATAAATTTGTCACCACCCCAACTCTTTCCGTGGGTATCGTAAGAGCCGACTAACGGATTGAAGTGTCACGGACCATTCATTGATAGAAGATTGATGATGGACAGCAGCGTCATCATAGTGGACACATTAATGCGATCGCCAATCCGCTTGCCCAGCGTGGCGATTATGGGTATTTACCTCCTAATGCGTCAATACGCTAATGGGAGAGGCCTACGTCCAGCAATGGATTTGTGATAGCCTGACGATGATGATGAGAATCAAAGGAGGTCACGATGCCAATAAAATCTTAGAACCTATTCACTGGCATTGGACATTTTGTATTTATAAACGACTACTACTTATTTTAAATATTTTAACAGGATGCCGTTATTAGATACTTCTCACCATTGTGGAGTGTGAAGTCTGAACTATCGTATGTAGCATAATAATAGCTCACAATCTTATTTCCTATAATTAATTAGATAATTAGATTGATAATTAATCGGGAATATTTAGATAATTATTCGGGCATGGTGCCATAGAACAATCCTATTCATATAGAAAACCTAAGGCATTTATAAGCATAAACCTAAATAGCATACCATACATACACAGGTACTAAATGAGGGATCACATACCTTCCTTCTTTTCTTAAGGCTATCAAAAAAATCTGATCAAAGCTTTTCATAGCTGGAAAGACAAACTGGCAGACAACATTAGGTCCTAAGTAACTATGTGTATTATTTTACATATGAAGTTCTTTACTTTTTAAAAGACCTTCCTATCAATATGATAACAAAATTATAACACTGGTTTTGACTGCCTTTACCCCTTCCTTTACATTCTAATGAGTATTACTAAACTAAATAATATACTTTACAGAAACCACAGCCAAATTGAACTAGAGTCATTGTGTTGTCTAGTTGATGATTCAAGCAGTCAGAACTCCATGATGAGGATGCACTGCGTCGGCGATGGAGGAATCGTCGTATCTTCTGTCCCATTTGTCATCGTCGTCGATACGCTTGTGACACCTCTGGCTACAGCAGCTGCTTGCCATCAGAAGGCTTGTATGCTTATTTGCCACCGTAATAATAAAAAAGTCAAGATGTTAGATGTCGAGGTCCTACCAACCAACTACATTTTCATCACTATTATATAAAAATCCTGGAATATGTAGCTACTTACTCTGATATCCATCCTATTTGATAGCATTACTATGACTTACACTTACTTTACAATCATGTAAACGATTACTTAGTTATCTAGAATTACCCTATTGGCAGTGAGCACGACGCCCTAAGGTATTTCACGTGATATGTTTTAATCATACGAGCAGTTATGTAGTACATCGTGCTCGTTATTTTATTCTGCTGTATTATGACAGCATTTTGAATTACTAATATTACGTAAATACATGGCTACACTGATATCTGTAAAAGTATTTTTTTAATAAAATGCCCCAAGCGTGTGTGATGCCGATGATGACAATAAGAATACTTTGTCACCACCCAACTCTTCCCGTGGGTGTCGTATGAGTCGGCTATGGGATTAAAGTGTCACCGACCATTTATTTATCGAAGATTGATGACTCCCATCCGCTTGCCCAGCATGGCGATTATAGGTATTTTCTTCCTAATGCGTTTATACGCATAATTAATAGGAGAGGCCTACGTCCAGCAGTGGACTATCATAGGCTGATGATGATGATGATGATGGGCAGCACCATCATTATAGTGGACACACTACTGCGATCGTCAACCCACTTGCCCAGCGTGGCGATTATGGGCATTTACTAGTAATAGGAGAGGCAGGCGACAATAATTAATAATACCGATTCATTTATACTAAATATACTGAGATATGTATAAATGTACTCACCGTAAGGATGTAAATCATATAATCTTGATGTTCAGACACATATTCATTTTCATATAATTTATAATTTTTATATTTTACATGGTTTTGTTTGACAAATAATGATTGTTTCACGTCATATGTCATGTTGATGTCAAGTTTGCTTTTTTATTTTAAAAAAGGCCTTGTTTCATCGGCTTGTCATATTTCTCCATGTCATTTCTTCAATAGCTATTTTTGGCAGCACAATCTATCGTCGAGTAGCGGAACCAAAATTCGTGAAAACAATAATAAACTTATAACACTTTTTTTTTAAATAGTATGAACCCTGCATGCCATTGGGTGTTGGTGCCATACAATGAAATAATGTCCTAATTAAGAGCTTTAAAACGAGGTATTTGCAATCTGTTTCTGTGTGCGTCCGGCGTTGGAAAATTTCATTATTTTTTCTTTGGTATATGACATCTAATATTTAAAATATATTCATAGTAATCAGTGTACTTTTTGTTTTTCTCAAAATAATATAATATTCAATTATATTACTGATTTTAACGAAGTGCGTTTAAAACTTACACATTTGAGACCTTAAAAATATATTATTTTCATTTTAACATTAATCAATTCTTAAAATAAACGCAAATTAGCAGTCGAACGAGACTCTTCATTATTTTGTGACAAGTCACAAGCTACAAGTGTATAATACAACCTTCGAGAAACAAAATGACTGTTCAATGCCTACTAGTACATGACGTTTAGTTATTTTTTTCAAATATGACACTTGTAAAATCTCTGGTATCCCCACTCTTGTAATAATTTATATAGCTGCGTGAAACGAGAACTTGTGAAAAATATCGATTTAACAGCGTTGCCATGGATACACACTTGTAATACAAGGCTTGTAATGTACGAGAAATAGGCCCCTGTTATAATTTTGTTAAAATAATGAATGAGAATGATTTAATAATGCATTGGCGTTGGTGTGCAACTACAGGAATGTGTTAAAATCGTGCTGCGTTTACTTTTTCGTGCTAAGTTTACTGCGACAAAATCTTGCATTAAATACATGATGCATTTGGAAAATTATTATCACTAACCCAATGATGATTGTAATGTGAACAAATAATTACCTTTTTTGAGTTTCCTCGCTATAATGAGGGGAAAAGTTTTGTGTTACACACGGGTGCAAATGTATTTTAAGTACTTCTCGTATGTTAAAACTCGCGGGTAAAATACAACTTTGCACCCTTGTATAACAAATAACTATTGATTTCCGGGCAAAGCGCACGTACGAAAAGTAGAGAATAAGGTGCTCGTAAACTTAGGAGAGAAACTTAGAGGTAGTAATGTTAGAAGAATATTTCGCACCTTTAGAATGAAAGTGACCTAATTCAACATTTTGGAATAATGAATTATGTACATAATTAAAAACGCCTAAAAGTTTAACATTCCTTATTCGAAAATTTAGGATTAAGTCACTTTCATTCTAAAGGTGCGATTTATACGCATTAGGTAAGTAATTAAGAAATCAAAAAATTATTGGGCTTGAATTTTTCAGTCGACACACAAAAAATCATAATTCTTCGCGTTTCCAAGTAGCCGAAAATACTTTCGTCTGTGTATTCAAACTAGTGACCTTGAAATGTCTAAGATATTGGTAAAACCATATTTTCTTCCCTTTGATACCGGGAACCTTTATCAATAATTAAGATTAATTAACATATTTTTGTCCTAACTCCTCCTGCGGCGGGTGTCGTAAGAGTCGACTAAGGGATTGAAGTGTCACTGACCATTTTTGATAACGATTGATGATGGGCAGCAGCGTCATAACTGTAGACACATTACTGCGATCGCCAATCCGCTTGCCCAGCGTGGCGATTATGGGCATTTACCTCCTAATGCGTCTATACGCATAGTTTAATAGGAGAGGCCTTCGTCCAGCAGTGGACTCTCATAGGCTGATGATGATGATGATGATGATGATGATGAACATATTTTTGGCATATGGCATTATTAACAACATCAAACTTCTCCTGTTCGTTTTTCAAAATAATCTGTTTCAAACAGCTAGCGACATCTATGGTCGAGTAGAATACCTCGTCAGATCTATTAAGATTTCGCTATATTTTGAGAATGGAACATTACAAACTCCTATTTTTTGACAATTTTTTTATAATTAATAATAACTTATATGTACTTCAATATAGTTAAGAATACATAAGTCAAATGTGTAGCGACTTCTTATTGATATACACTTCATTATCGTTTTACGCTTCTATTAGATAGCTCACTGTGACACTAGATGGCGTTAATATAAATATATATTTGTTTCACCCATAGATTTCAACAAGCCAGCATTATAGGTACGATAATAAATACTATAGGGTCTGCAGCACACATACATGGGAATCAAATTATTAAAATCAAAAAATAGTTTGTAATTCTGTATCTAGATGTATAATTCATTACAATAAGATTCTTTCTTGGACGGAAACACTACCTTAATGTAGAACTAAAATTCAGCGTTTTATTTCAATCTGATATTTTTCTTGTAGTATTCTTCTTAATTCCAGTAAACAATGGTAAGTATTTAACATTGCTTTATTTTGAAATTGTAGCGTTATCACTCGCAACTTAACTGCACTTAACTGCTTACTAGACTGTTCCAAATCAGAGTCAAACTTTTCCAATAGTCTTTTATTCACATCCAACTCTTTTTGGAAGTAAGAAGTAGCAAGAATCAATGTCTGATCCATTGTAACCCTGGCACTCCCTTCCTTTCAGTAACTGTGGTTACCAGTCGTCACTCTTTAACGAGAGAATATATCTCAACTAAAATTTCAACGCCAGTTAGTGGTTTTGAGAGTTGAATGAGGATACGATATACATTATCGTTGACTCATTTGTGAAATAGTTTAGAATGATGAGTAAATTTATTAAGGTGTGTGATGATAACAAAGTAAATAAAGATGATAAAAATACTCATGCATGTTTTACACGATGTGATATGACTTAGTATGCGTTTATAAATATCATGATCATAACTCATACAAGACTAATTATTATTTTAATAATATAAGTACAAAACGTATTACTTTCCTCTTTTTCCTAATTCTATGTCGATGGTATGTGTATCAAAATTATTATAAAAATGCATTTAAGTTAGAAAAATACATCTACATTACATAATTTTAATACGGCAACACCGTAAATGCCAACATTAGAAAAAAATAAAATTGACAAAAGTGTGCTGTCATTTTTCTGTCCCAAATCAATCACTGTTGATTTTCTAAAACAAAAGCTATTTAACAATATTAGTAATTATGTTTCGAGCTAATAATTTTGATAAGTTGCTCGGTAAGTATTTGGCGATAAATGAAAGTATAGTATATCGTGTAAACTATTATTAACTCAAGTATATTGTAGTATTATTAACTGGTCTCCCGATATCTCTACCTAGTAGAATATCCTCTGATTCACTTTCTTTTTCTACGTATATAAAGTTTCTAACGCGAATCACTTGTCCGTTGTGACTGTAAAAAATATCATAACTCGTCCAATTGTTGAATGTCTGTAAATATCGTCGAATGTTATGAAATTGGGAATTTCAGACAAAGCTACAAGTAATCTACGTTTGGATCCAGACTGGCCCACTATTCTACAAATATGTGATCTGATTCGGCAAAATGATTGCACGTACGTATTTGTTAAGGTGTGTTTGAGTTATAAATGCTGGGTGATAGTGATAATTCCTTATGCTGATGATGTGTTGTAGGCCAAAGTATGCAGTTGCAGCTATCAAGAAGAAGTTGTACTCTCCGAATCCGCATCAGGCCATGTTTGCACTGCTGACCCTTGAGAGTGTTGTAAAAAATTGTGGTAAGGGCATACCATTTACACTACAGAATAAAATGACTAATTAATGACTGCACCGGCTGGAATTTCCCCACAAAAACAACAAATCAGCTCCACAGTCTATACAAGTATACATGCATCTACTGTTTTGTGGCCCATGTTTATTATATCTTTTTATTGATAATATTTATGATTATTTTTTCATTTTGTAAAATACAATTCGGACTATGTAGTTTATCTGTTTGTAATTATTTAACACCTGTATGTCATTTATCAATTAATTTTTTTAAACATTGTCTTGCAACATTACAAACAACATACTTACAAGCTTAACTCTCTATAGTAAAGTAGGTACATCTGCAACTTTATTAACTGAACATTTAAAAACAAAACATTTTAGCACTAGCAGAGGTACATAATAACATGAATAAATGGGTCATTGTCAGATTTAGATTATCATCCTCTCTGTGGACATGCCTAAACTTAAGGGATTCACATACTGATTATACAATTAATTGTACAACTAAGCTCCCTGGCCAACAACCCTATATTATAAATATGTAGCAAAGAATTATACAAGCTGTTAACTTTTGACCACCAAGTGGAAAACTTGTTTCTCCCACTGACAATGACCCGAATATCTAACATACAGTATTTTAGTCTTAACAATATTCTTCCTATTCCCACAGGCTCAGGAATACATGATGAAGTAGCTTCTAAAGCATTTTGTGAAATGCTGCGAGACTTGGTGAAGACAACACAACATGAAAACCTGCGCACTAAAATCCTAGAGTTGATACAGGCATGGGGATTTGCATTCCGGAATAATCCAAAATATAGAGCAGTACAGGTATGATTTACTAAACATATTTTTTTTTATAATTGAGGTAATTTTGTATTATTGGGGTATATCATGTTCTCTTTTGCCTCTGTCCTTACCTACTGTCTAAAATATTATGAAAGTCCTACAGATTTACTCAGATAAGCAAAATCTTATATTAGTTAAAATAAATTATTCTTACAGGTAATATTTGATTTGCATAATAAACCAGCATAACAAAGATTTTAATTTTGATACTTTTTTATTGGACTGGAAAAATTCTACGGATATGCAGTATATGCACCATTTTATTGCGCATTAATTTTTAACATGTAAAGATTTTTACTAATTACAATAAATAAGGCTCAATGCTAGGTTGAGTATACTGGAGGGTGCCACAACTTCCACACTAGGACTCTTAGCAGGCGAACTTTCCACTGTTACGAATTTCTATTAAATAATACTGTGCTTTTTGCATGTGGTGACGGCAGTAAAAATACATTTGTCACCAACCCAACTCCTACGGGTTCGTAAGAGTCGAGTATGGGATTGAAGTGTCACTGACCACTATTTGATAAAAGATTGATGATGGGCAGCAGTGTCATCATAGCTGCCACATTACTGCGATCGCCAATCCGCTTGCCCAGCATGGCGATTATGGGCATTTACCTCCTAATGCGTTGATACACATAGTTAATAGGAGAGGCCTACTGGAGAGCAGTGGACTATCATAGGCTGATGATGTACTTTTTGCATGCACCATCAACTTTTAGTTTTAGAAAGGTGGCATCATCACTTAATGGCTAAATGTGATATCTTTCATTCATAAATAACTATTGGTCAGCAGTCATTTAATTTTTCAATTGTTGTGTTTAGATCATCTACAAATACTATGTAAATAAAAAAATATGGGGAAGTGCCATATTAATGGAGAGGCCTGCAGCCCTGCATCTCTACCACCAAACATTTTGTATTTGTCCCTCTTTTCCTTGTTTAAAACATGAAAAATGTATTATGTAATTTTTTGATTTGTGGGTGGCTACAGGAGAAATCGTCCAAGTACTGATTAAATCAGATATCATTATATAAATGTTTGTACATTTATCTTCTTCTTTATCTAAATTAGACCATTTGGACATTTTCTTATCATCAGTGATACATAATTAACAAATTTAAATTCGTTTTTTTACATTTCATTCAACCTGACACCTCTGGGCCCTCAGATCCCCCATTCCCATTTGGAGGACTTTGCACTAGTGACTTCAATGGTCGTTTGTTTGTGATCACAACGCCATAAATTCAGAATTGTGCTACCAACACACCAATGTCGATGTACCCTTAGCTATATTACTTTATTGTGTCAAAGGGTCAAATTCGTTACATTCTGCTCTTTATTTTCTGAGTCACCCCGTATGTCGCTGTTATTCCCTAATATCCAATTTATATGAACAAGCCGTATGTAAGTGTCGTCTCTTCGCATGGTCTGTTGAATTATTAAATTACTTCGGAATTTCTGTCTAGTTGAGGCCATTGATCGACACTATTGATTGTCATAATGTTACCTCTTTCACTTGCATCTGGCGCTAACTAGTGTGACGGAGATAGCGTTGTGTCAATTGCCAGGTAGTTTTACGGTAATTATAGACAAGGTCATGATCTAGAACGGTCAAGTTTAAGGTCGCAATTCTCAAACTAGTCTGCTTTCTACTATGTGAGACTACATGTCATGCTACAATAGTGATAATCAGTGATCGGTTTTTTGGATTCCCCTAGCGGGTTTTCGCGTATAAAAAAAATACGTGTGTGACTATAAAATGTTATTTAACACTATTGTATTATACACACAAGAGCATACTTTATGAAACAGAAATATGGCAATATAATTAAAGTTTATTTTTCAAGTTACTATTAGAGACCCACCGGGAGAATCCAAAAAACCGATCACAGTTGATAATATATAATTAGTTTATATTTATCACGTTAATAGATGAGCTTAATTTTACCTTTGACGATTTGAGCACATTTTTACCGCATAGGTACTGTCCAGTAGAAACTCACATCGTGCTTAGTCTACTGGCTGGACTATTTCTTCTAATTATTTTAATTAAAATGTTCAATAACACCGAGTTGCCAAGTCTTGTATGGAAGTCTACTCAGAATATTACATAGCAAATTTTGGACCCCTAGCACAAGTGGTGTGCGACAGGATCTCGAGGCCATCTCTCGAATACCTACCAGGCCCCTATACCACAAAACTTTACAAGCGTACAATTCTACAAAATTGTCAACTTTTTGTATGGGAATTGATACAATTTTGTAGAATTGTACGCTTGTATAGTTTTGTGGTATAGGCCACTGTCCTTTTAATTGTGTTGATTAGTAAGAGAGAAGTGTCCCGGCCGAGGCGATTTATACAGTATTATATAAGTCAGGCTCGCTTAACTACGTACTATTATCTACGTATTATTATATTTAAAAAAACTACTACTCTACTTGCAAATTGTGCCGCGGTGGATGACACTTTTAATGTTTCATAACAACTCACATAATAAATGTCCGTGGAACATCTTTGATAACTTCAAATAGACTATAGCCAATCAAAACTTTGATGGTCCCGAATCACTAGCTGGTCAAGTTTGAGTAGGTGAATATAGAAATTCATAAGCATAATGTATTGAAGGCGGATAACATCAAAAAATTCATGGTTGTTTTTGAAAAGTAATTTTACATGGCGTGAGACTTCCATGTTTTATTTATTCGTAGGGCTTCGGTGACAAATTATAAAGGGGCGGCCATCGGCCATCATACACCCTTCGGTGCAGTGTTTAGTAGACTAAACAATTTTATTGATTTCTACTCCAGATAATTAAATTAAGACCTCATTGCCACTTGACATAACTCAAAGCCTAGTGGCACTGTATGTTTTCTGATAAGATGACAGCACCGTTTATGAGAGTGAGTTTAATATAGATATTATTATAAATTACTGTCATTATGTTACATATTATTGCGCTTGTCTCTGGAAATAAGTATAATTAATTTAAACTTGTTTATTTGTTTCGTAATGAGTTAAGTGATAACTTGCCTGATGTAGTGATTTCGGGACGGTTTTGTGAGAGATAGGTGGATTTAATTTGCATAAGTAAAATAGTTTTATTATGTTAATCACAGCATCATTTTTTTAAATTAAGCGCACGTATTTATTAGAAACCGTGTATAATAAACAATATATCTAAACAGAATTGCTTATAACGAAAATGTGCATTAAGGGGGAACATAGGAGATGTGAGAATATAGAAAAATGGGCAATTGAATAAACTATTGCAGTTGCTTTACACGGGCTAGAGCTCATTTTTCATTTAACATTATAATAAAATTGTATGTTCTACATACCTATCTACAACATAATCACAGAACTATCCTTATAAAAGCACATAAAAGTAAATAACTACATCAGTAGAATGATTTTAGACGTAAACATCGATTATATAGGTATCTGCCTCAAGCGAACAAGATAATGTGCAAAAGGGACCTTGTTGTCGATGGCACTTACGTCACGCGACATCGCGTTTTATATTTACATATTTTTGATAAACATATAAGCACCATTCATAACTAGGCCTTATCTTAAGGTAACGTTGTATCAACATGCAATTGAGGTCATTGACATTTTCTCTTTTCATCGTAACTTAATTCTCTCAAAAAAAAATTCAACGACTTCAATAAAAGAGGTAATCTCAATTCGACTGTTTTTTTTTTGTATGTATTACTCGATATCTCTGAGAATCGAAACCCTGATAAGGTCCCGTTGGCAACAAGTCGGGGTCTGATGCTGGGATCTTGGAGAAATCTTTTATTTTTTTTTGGTGATTATTGAAGCTATTCTGATGGCTTCTGTATTCAGTCGGTAGTGAACCTGCCTGCGAAGCTTAAGAATCCGGGGAGAACACTGATGGAGCTGACCTGATGACACATTTGTGTATTTATTTATCACAAAAATATTCGTTCTTCAGTCAACGTTGTTTTCTATACCTGTACCTACCTATTTAAATGTCAGTAAGTACATGTACTCTATGTATAGTATGTATGACAAGCCTTGAGCTTAAAGTAAGACTACGTTGGTAATATTAGATATATTTTCAGTATCCTACAATTTTTTTTTTGACCCTAGAAAAAAACAAAAAAAATATAAACAAATATGGCTGAGTTCTAGGGTGTCCCATATGTTACGAATTTTATAAATGAATAACGCATACCCCCTAAATCGGCTTTTTTCACTCCAAAACACTGAAAAAAAAATCAGCTCATTCCTGTAACAGGAACCCGTGCCGACTTTCATCTGAAATTCACATACAAGTTACTATGAAAAAATTACTCAGACTATTTAGGTTGATAATAATGTATTGTTTTTTCTGTTCTCATAAAGTTAATTTTATAATAAAATGTTTATAAGACAGTAGTATAATTTAATGCCATAGAAAGAAATAAAATACGGGTACGGGTTGCAGTTGCAGAAATGAACTGATTTTTTTTTCAGTGTGTTTTGAGGTAAAAGAAACCTATTTAGGGGGTATGTGTTATTAATTTCTAAAACTCGTAAAATATGGGACACCCTATGACTTCCCATAGCATTTGACATCACACATCGCGAAACACGTTCGCAGATAGCTATATTTCTACGTTTATAGTTAAACTAAAAATTTAAGTGAACTCAAGGTTTAAGGTTTTAAGTTGGTGATAAATAAAACCAAGATTGTGTTTTAAAAATCTGTGATATTCTTATGAAATAATGCAAGTTTTTAGGTTTGTTTAGGTACATGTTTTTTGTTTTGTACTATACAGCTATGCTACTCTCTTATTCACACATTCGACGCTGCGTTCGTCAACGAGCTCGACGTCGAGACAGCCTTGTCTAAAATCCTAGCTTTTTGATTTGACATTAGGAATCGAGGCTGTGAGCGAATTTGTGGGCGAGTTCGTCGCTGTTTTTAGTTAGAGAATACGAAGTTCGTACATTAAACGTCAAACTCTCGACGCAGTGTAGTTCCAGCTCACGCCGCATTCGTCGCCGAGCACTAGTGTCGTTTAAAGTACATTAGTGAATACCATTTTTAGGCTCGACGCTGCCGCAGCGCTGACACAGCGCTGACAGCAAGGCGGTTTCCTTAGTGAATAACACTGCAGTAGGTATACGTGCGGAATTGCGGATATTTATGACGCGAATGCTGTTATCAGTCAACAACTGTGACTCACCTTACCCTAGATGCTCAGACAAAGCAAAACGTCACACTGAAATCCATTCAACCAATACATTTACTGTTCAGTGATTTGCTAAAAGGTTGTCTTGTTTCTGTTGTGCTCGATGCTGTAGATTCTCAGTTTTGTAAATGTTTCGTTTTTATAAGGAGAAAGGTTCAGAAGTTTCATAATGGTATGTAGAGTGTTTTTAAGTATGTCTAGTCAATTCAAATTTCAAAAGAAAAAACAACCTTACTTTTAACAGAAATAAAGTGCAACTTTGCTGCCCTAAATGTTTTTTGGACTATACTCTGTTTGGTTTGGTGTTTAAAAAAAGGTAGACAATCTTGCAGTATCTTTTTATTGAAAACTACGACTAGAAAATAAGTTTTAGCAAATATACATAATATAACAAGGAAATACAGTGATTTACATTTTTTTTGATTCATTAAGTACCTACCTAGTTTGGATTTGTATATGCATTTTTCAATAAAAAGATACTGCAAGATTGTTTACCTTTTTTTAAACACCAAACCAAATAGAGTATAAACATGTTCTTTCCGTGGACCCTTCAAATAGTTTTGTCCATTAAATTAATATTGTTATTATCATGACGATAAAGGCGTGTTTAGATATTTTTGAGTGCTTCGGACGCTACGATATATCTGATAGCGACTGGACAAGGACATCGTTTCTCTAAATGGCCGATGAGTCATACCCTTTTTCACTAGGGCCTCAGAAATATACGAGTATATGTTTTCTATAGAATTAAACTGGCCGTGTGGTGACGGCAGAAATAATACATTTGTCACCGCCCCAACTCCTGCGGGTGTCGTAAGAGTCGACTAAGGGATTGAAGTGTCACTGACCATATTTGATTAAAGATTGATGATGGGCACAGCAGCGTCATCATAGTGGACACATTACTGCGATCGCCAATCCGCTTGCCCAGCGTGGCGATTATGGGCATTTACCTCCTATACGCATAGTTAATAGGAGAGGCCTACGTCCAGCAGTGGACTATCATAGGCTGATGATGATGATGATGATAGAATTAAATATACCATTTACACATTTACCGACGTACTCGTAGGCTGCGTCTCTGAGAAAAAAACAAAATGGAGAGACATTTAGTTTAATTAAGGCGCTAATGGATTTTGCACTGTGTCTACTTTTTAACAATTGAACTATTAGAAATCCCTTGTCAACAGGACACAGTGAACATCCTAAAGGCAGAAGGATACAAATTCCCGCCGTTGAAGGAGTCAGATGCCATGTTTTCCGCCGACACTGCCCCCGAGTGGGCAGACGGCGAAGTGTGCCATAGGTTAGTAATACATTTATTTATGGAGAGATAAGTTGTCTATGTCTTACCACGAGCCACATGGTCGGTCGACCTGGAAGCTACCACGATCTACTAATGCGATTCATTAGGACCTAAACTGAATCACCAAACTGACACATTAGTTCCATAAGCCGCGTATCCACTAGAGGCAGCCTCAGCTCGAGCGGCTGCCTCACTCCGAGGCTGCGCAAGTGGAGACGCTGCCTCAACCTGAGGCACGCCGCAACGCGAGGCAAATTCGTCGCCGCGAGCCGAGCCATATTTTGTCGGTCTCTGTGCCGTGCTCAAAGGCCACAGTCCGAGCCGTGTGTTTAGTGGAGACGGTCGCGCCCGTTGCCTGCATCGCAATATATTTGGAGAATCAGACCGCTATTAAGCTAATAAAATTATACTGCGCAGTGCGCCACCGGCGGATCAAGCTGAGGCGACACGCCTCGAGCTGATCCGTAGATGTTACCTCAGAGCGAACAGCCTCAAACTGAGGCTATTTGCTTCAAGTCGAGGCTGGTCGACCCGAGGCTGCCTCTAGTGGATACGAAGCTTTAGAATAAGTATCAAAATATGACAAGCTGAACCTAAACTGAAACGCATTTAAGAGTTCATGATAGCCCCCTTGGAATCGCATCCCCGCAACCAGAAAGAAATGGAAAACCACGGAAGAGACATGTTCAGCAGTGGACGCAAATATGCTGAGAATATGTCTTACTTGCACAATCTTGGGGGTAAAATGGGGTTACCTACTTAAGTCCATACATTGACACTTCCGGTTTCCATTAAGATGGTGCAAATTAGACTAAGACACGAAATGTAGTGTTTATAACTGAAATCGACGGAAAGGAATTGTTTTCGAGGCATATAATATGTATACTCTGTCCAAAATACCTGTCAGTAGAAAATGGTGGCAAATTAAAAAACGTAGGTGGGAAGAGTTGACTGCCAATAGAAAAGTTTAATTTGCTGTCATATTTTGACTGGACTAGGATTTTTGGTATTAGTTTGTAAAAGAAATTTTAAATATGAATACTCATTTTAGCTGTTAATGTTGACAACGAAAAACTTTTAAAATCATCTTGAAATAAATGCCTATGCATACTTATCATATTTGGCCTTACTATTACACAGACACTTATACACGACACACACACTATATACTTTGATATTTTTGTAGAATTTCCATACATCATGTAAACCTCTGATGGTCTTCAAAATACTCAAGAAAATTGCCTAGGGTGTAATGTGCCCCTAACAGTAATACAAACCTAATGTCTGAGTGACATGTACACATGGGTTGGAGCTCTTTTGACTAGCGATTTCCACGCCATCGGGAGTGTGTACATTAAAATATTGTTGAACAGGTGCCGCGTTGCCTTCTCCCTGATGGTTCGTCGCCACCACTGCAGAGCTTGTGGACAGGTGTTCTGTCAGCAGTGTAGCTCCAAAAGTTCCACTTTGCCCAAGTTCGGCATTGAGAAGGAGGTAGGTTTGATCTTACTGGTGTCCAAGATTGTTATACAGTCTCATACTTCACTACTTGTTTAAACACAACAATTGCAATTCCTAATTGTATTACTAATCCATATTTCGTTTCTAAAACAAAAATCATAGCATTATCATTACTTAAGGTAAACTATGAAAACATATACCTAGTATCTAATTAGCTCTGTTGGATTAATTATAACCTTTTGTATGACATGTCCAATGAAGATTGAATTCATGAACTTGAAGTGTATAATTTAATGTTCAACTACTTGGGAATAATAAAATAAAAGTAAAAGAAATAATATACTCATTAACCGATTTGTTGCAGGTTCCATTTTCAAAAACTTTTCTCTATGGCGGCGAACAATTTTTTCATGATACGCCAAGCGTGCCTTACGCCATAGAATATGATGACACGCCTATCGTGTCATACGCCATTCGTTAAAAACATTCATGACACGCCTGACGTGTCATCCGCACTGAAACGGTTAATGTTCCATAATTCATAAGTTAAGCTGGTACAGTAGATTGTTTTCTTTACAAACAGGTTAGAGTCTGTGATGCTTGCTATGACAAAGTAAGCCGTCCACCAACTTCCACTGCAAAGCTGGAGATTGTTGACACTGCTAGTGACTATGGTCCTGCTGCGGCAGCACCACAGGTATGTATCTTTACAATTAATATGCTCAGAAAGTGCTCTTTTTAAGGGTAAACTTAAAACAGAAAGTGGTTTTTTTTCGCACATGTGCGGGAATGAATTTTCTTGCTACTGTTCTGCACGGCCTGATTGTTACTGCCGAGATAGTCTGATTTATCTCACATAATACATTGTAAAATGTTGTATGATTGTTGAAATATAGGCTTAACTCTGTTATAAACACAAAAGACAGATTTGACCTATGTAATAAGTATACTAAAATTTGGCATTGTATTGGAAATCTTAAGTACAAACTAGTTATCATATATTAATTTTCACCTAAGAACAAAATTACAAAGCTAAACAAAATCAAGTCAGTATGGGGCAACTACTCAATAATTACTAATGTTAGGTTAGAAAAAATATTTTATTACTTATTTATTTATGCTAAAAACTATCACTGCGCTTCGTAATTATCTCCAGGCATCTCACCACCCGGCACCAACATTGCAATGTTATTTCCATTTAGTAGAATTTGATCCAATTTGGTTATTTTTCTTCCTTCCGGCGTTGATTCGTATTCCGTTACATCATCAAGTAACATGTTTACAAAATCGTCGAACCCTTGTAGTGTTCCCACCATTTCTTTGTCATTTTTCATAATAATATGAATTCGGGAACCTATGCACTTGTCCACTAATTCTAGCGGTAACAGGGTGTTTGGATTTGGTAACGACGATTGAGCCATTTTTAAGCGCCGATATCTTTTCTTCTACGTTTAAAAGTATTATAACAGTTACTTCAGCACTAAATGAATACGTAATTAATCGTTATATATGAAAAACTTAAAACTCTCACAACAAACGCTTCAGCAACGGAGATCAAGGTTATAAATTTTTTGACAGATATGTTTTAGCTATAGGATTGATTGTGACTACATACAATAGATAGGGCGGTTGAACACATGACTGAAATAGCTGCGGGCGGCACATCACTAGCGTTACCGATTCATTTCTTTGGCATGGCAACACTGTGTTGGCCGATTGCTTTGAATCCAAGGCGTACCGACTGCATTCTACTAAAAATAAAAATAAGCTTCTTTCTTCTTTCAACAAATCGTTTGAATTCTAACGACGTACGGCCAATATTTTGATGAGAAAATTTATTAAACGTTTAATTATTGTTTTTGAACTGTAGTTTATTCAATATGTCTAAAAATTACGTGACAAGTTATCGTGGTGATACGTACTTTACGCCAACCGGCAAATTATACATAAAGGACGAGCCAGTTACTCCAATTGAAGAAGACTTCGGCGATCACAACAATCTGGATGATTCAATTAAACTTGAATATGGAGGAATGAGAAAATCTATGTCTATGAACGACATAGCTTCGCTTACATCGGACCTTATGAAATTAGGATACCATGATGAACATGCAGATCACAGACACCGAAGAATTACAGGCACAGGCGAGCTGTCAAGAACCAAATTTGTATCAATGGCTGAAGCCGTGTATCACTTTCAACGGGATACGCCAAATCGTTTCCATTCCTCTCGACCTTCAGTGTTTCGTTCCAATGGGGCTACAGGGCCGTCAGGACTCACTATTCCCCAGTCACCCATGTTGAGATGCAAAGCGCGCTCTCGACCTGTCCACATCGTTTCTCAAAAAGAAAAAGAAGAGATGGAAGCAGAAGAAATCAAAAAGTTTAAGATTAAAGCTAATCCAATCCCTAAATCTGTTATTGAGGGGTGTAAAAACCTTCCCGATGTGCCTAAAAAATTGCCAACTGTTCCAGAACCATTCCATTTGACAGAAGTCAACAAAAAATCGCCTCTATCACCTGTTCATGTGCCAGTATTTAAGGCACGTCCAGCACCTAAACACATACTTGAAAAACCACAGGTGTGCCCTAAACAGCCTATTCCAGTTACTAAACCCATAACTCCAAAGTTTCATTACAAACCACCCCTTCAGGCACACAATCCCGCGCCTCAACCGCCCAAGCCAATTGAAAAGCCTGTTCGCCATGGGCCCCTTGTGGTAGAGCCATTTTCATTTGAGAAGAGGGATGAAGAAATCAAGCGCCGTCGTGAAGAGAAAATCAAGAAACAACTTGAGGAAGAACGCAGACAGGCTTGTCAATTTAAAGCACAGCCACTGCCAGGAGCTGTCAAGAAGCGAATGCAAGTTGCTACAGTCAAATGTGGGTCATCTTCAGCATCCTCAGAAAATAAGGAGAACCGCATCAAATTCGAAGCCAAACCTCCTATAGTACTATACAAAGAACCTTTCAAGCCTATACTAAAGCCAGTTCAGTTACCAAAACCTGCCCCATTCCAGTTAACAACAGAAAAGAGAGCATGCGAGAGGGAGAAATTCGAAAAAACCTTAAAATACAAAGAAGAAGAACAAGAGAGGCTTAGGCAACAGAGAGAGAAGGAGCTTCGAGAGGCAGAGGAGAGAGCTAATGCTGAACTGAGAGCTAAACTGGTGCACCACCCAAAACCAGTTCCTGTTACTCACCACCCATTTGTTCCAGAAAGATCTGTGGCACCACTCACTGTGCCTGAAACCCCTAAATTTGTTAGGAGACTGAAGCAACATTGAAACATTGCAATAATTTTGAGGCATTTCAAAAGATTGAAAGATACCTATGTTACTATTGTATAGAAGTTTCAAATTCCTTCCGACTGTTTAAATAAGTTGAAACTTTAATAACTGCTTTAATGCCTGGAAGTTGTACAGTCACGGGCATAGTTTAGTTAAGTCTTGGTCATACTAGTTAGGGATAGACAATTTTATTGTTAATTATTTTAGATTATGGACTGAATTGACAATAATAGTAATGTTTGTCAAGTCAATAATTTCTACATAAATTTTATTACATGACATTTTCATTGATTTTGATTAGTTTTAGTTTAGAGTTAGCTTGTATTGTCCAGTTTAAATATTGTAATAATGTTTTCCATTTATATGCCATTACATAATAATAATGATTGGTTTAGTAACTATGTAAGTTAATTTTAACTCCCTTTATTAAAATTTTATGACCAAATATTGTTGTTTTCTTTACTGATAAATCAATGGTTTATAAAAAATTTAACTCATTAAAGTTTTAGAATGTTCTGGTGTGATTAATATTGCGTAGATTTCGCATGATGAATATTTTATAGGCAAAAAACTTATGCATGTACAAATACAAGTAGGTACACAGAATTTATTTCGCAAAAAATTAACAAGACAATACTTTAACCAAGGTTTTACAAGAATTGCAGATATTATTGATGAATACATAAAAATAAAAGTGGTTCACTTACCACCACAAAAAATTGATGAGATTTCTGATTTTCAGTCCCTAACCAAGAACATATTTTAAGCTAATTCGCGAGTAATTTTCAGGCATATTGAATTGATTCTTTGTACTTTTGCTTTAGTATTCATGTTGAAAAAGTGCTAGTTAATTTTATTTATTATGAAATAATGACATAGCATAACAGTTTATAGTAAAGCACTGTGAAACTACATAAATATAATAGCTACCGAGTTTCCGATCCCTACACTAATATTTACATGTCATTGTACATTATATCCTAAAGTGGAGGGACGAACATATGCACATGTTGAGAGATATATATTGAAAGGTTTTGTTACCTAGTGAGTACCTAAACTATCTTTCTAATAATTTGTAAAGTCTCAGTTGATTTTTCTCTTAGCAAAAACTTATTTCTCAATAATTGTACACATACAGAAGCGCCCCGGCAAGTCCGAACAAGACCTACAAGAAGAAGAGGAACTGCAGTTAGCACTCGCGCTCAGCCAATCAGAGGCTGAGCAGAAGGAGAAGGAACGCTCGCGGTCCCGCTCGCACATCGCGCCGGATCCGGTGTCGCATCCTACCGGTAACTTTTTATTTGGCTAATGCGAACCTACGAATGTTAAGTACGTTAAATGTAAACCTTTGCGACTTGCGATACATTGTACCATGCATCTACGTAGATTTCCAGCAACTTGTCAAAAATCGTAATCAACATGTTGTCATTGTCATCCCATATCGTCGGGGATGGTGATATACCGCGTAGCTACCAAAACAGATAGAGTTCGAATATCAAACAATTGATCCATATCATCCATATCAATGATTGAATATCGAATAATTGATTGATTGAATTTGAAATTTGAATCCTAATTGAATTTGTTAGTTACGCAATATTCCAATATAAGTTCACAAATTCTTCGTCGATTGAATTCCATATCAGCTTACCAAGTCTGTTATTTTTGATAAATCACAACAGGCTAGCAATGGCACGTTTGCGAAGCATGTGTGATGAGAATTCAATTTATTCCCTTATTTGGACAGTATCTCCGACACCATCATCCGTGAGCGCGTCCCCCGAGCACGCGAACCAATCAAACTCCGAGCTGTCCCGCTACCTCGACCGCAACTACTGGGAGCAGCGGATCCAGCGCGACCAGAGCGCACCCACTGCCCCCGTCTCACACACGCAGAGTGACACCTCTGAGGTTAGCTCTATATGCTACTCTAGCTGTGGGTCCAGTACGCACCTAACTCCGAGCTGTCCCGCTACCTCGACCGCAACTACTGGGAGCAGCGGATCACTGCCCCCGTCTCACACACGCAGAGTGACACCTCTGAGGTTAGCTCTATATGCTACTCTAGCTGTGGGTCCAGTACGCACCCAACTCCGAGCTGTCCCGCTACCTCGACCGCAACTACTGGGAGCAGCGGATCCAGCGCGACCAGAGCGCACCCACTGCCCCCGTCTCACACACGCAGAGTGACACCTCTGAGGTTAGCTCTATATGCTACTCTAGCTGTGGGTCCAGTACGCACCCAACTCCGAGCTGTCCCGCTACCTCGACCGCAACTACTGGGAGCAGCGGATCACTGCCCCCGTCTCACACACGCAGAGTGACACCTCTGAGGTTAGCTCTATATGCTACTCTAGCTGTGGGTCCAGTACGCACCCAACTCCGAGCTGTCCCGCTACCTCGACCGCAACTACTGGGAGCAGCGGATCACTGCCCCCGTCTCACACACGCAGAGTGACACCTCTGAGGTTAGCTCTATATGCTACTCTAGCTGTGGGTCCAGTACGCACCTAACTCCGAGCTGTCCCGCTACCTCGACCGCAACTACTGGGAGCAGCGGATCACTGCCCCCGTCTCACACACGCAGAGTGACACCTCTGAGGTTAGCTCTATATGCTACTCTAGCTGTGGGTCCAGTACGCACCCAACTCCGAGCTGTCCCGCTACCTCGACCGCAACTACTGGGAGCAGCGGATCACTGCCCCCGTCTCACACACGCAGAGTGACACCTCTGAGGTTAGCTCTATATGCTACTCTAGCTGTGGGTCCAGTACGCACCCAACTCCGAGCTGTCCCGCTACCTCGACCGCAACTACTGGGAGCAGCGGATCACTGCCCCCGTCTCACACACGCAGAGTGACACCTCTGAGGTTAGCTCTATATGCTACTCTAGCTGTGGGTCCAGTACGCACCCAACTCCGAGCTGTCCCGCTACCTCGACCGCAACTACTGGGAGCAGCGGATCACTGCCCCCGTCTCACACACGCAGAGTGACACCTCTGAGGTTAGCTCTATATGCTACTCTAGCTGTGGGTCCAGTACGCACCCAACTCCGAGCTGTCCCGCTACCTCGACCGCAACTACTGGGAGCAGCGGATCACTGCCCCCGTCTCACACACGCAGAGTGACACCTCTGAGGTTAGCTCTATATGCTACTCTAGCTGTGGGTCCAGTACGCACCCAACTCCGAGCTGTCCCGCTACCTCGACCGCAACTACTGGGAGCAGCGGATCACTGCCCCCGTCTCACACACGCAGAGTGACACCTCTGAGGTTAGCTCTATATGCAACTAGCTGTGGGTCCAGTACGCACCCAACTCCGAGCTGTCCCGCTACCTCGACCGCAACTACTGGGAGCAGCGGATCACTGCCCCCGTCTCACACACGCAGAGTGACACCTCTGAGGTTAGCTCTATATGCTACTCTAGCTGTGGGTCCAGTACGCACCTAACTCCGAGCTGTCCCGCTACCTCGACCGCAACTACTGGGAGCAGCGGATCACTGCCCCCGTCTCACACACGCAGAGTGACACCTCTGAGGTTAGCTCTATATGCTACTCTAGCTGTGGGTCCAGTACGCACCTAACTCCGAGCTGTCCCGCTACCTCGACCGCAACTACTGGGAGCAGCGGATCACTGCCCCCGTCTCACACACGCAGAGTGACACCTCTGAGGTTAGCTCTATATGCTACTCTAGCTGTGGGTCCAGTACGCACCCAACTCCGAGCTGTCCCGCTACCTCGACCGCAACTACTGGGAGCAGCGGATCACTGCCCCCGTCTCACACACGCAGAGTGACACCTCTGAGGTTAGCTCTATATGCTACTCTAGCTGTGGGTCCAGTACGCACCCAACTCCGAGCTGTCCCGCTACCTCGACCGCAACTACTGGGAGCAGCGGATACGATAAATAAATAAATTTTTCATCACACTTGCTGTCTAGGCGCGCCATTGCTTGCGCGCGTAGCGGGAGTAATAGAAAAGTGAAATTCCCTAGGGAGTAATAGAAATGTCAGTATATCATTTGATAATATTACGTCTCAAAACTTATTTTTTTGTCGGCAAGTGTGATGAAAAACATTGTATGCATCACGGTCGGTAAGCTTACCTCCCTTGATGCACAATGTACTAATATTCCATATAGTGGAGTAAGATAAGTTGATATGCTGAATGGAGTTTTGGAAATCGTTCATTTTGATGCTTTAATTTAAGGCTAGTTATAGATTGAATTATGGCTTATGATTTTTGTGCCTTTGGAATACAGTCACCATCTTTGCGGCATTTGAGATGTTAGGCCTCGAAATAATAAAATTGCATCCATTGTATACACATCCTCTTCATATATTTTCGCAGTACTGGACCTGTGATTAAAAAACTTATATTTTCAGGAATATGTGAATGTGAAGCCTGCCTCAACCAAAGGACAAGAAGACGACAATGAAGACAAAGAAATTGACGAATTTGTGGAAAAACTGAAGTCGCAAGTTGAGATTTTTGTCAACCGCATGAAGAGTAATTCTTCCCGGTACGATATTTTGATTTCACTTAATGTTTATAATTCAGATTTATTTTTGTTTATTTCTACTCAGAATCACGAACTCTATTAATCCTTATAGGTGAAAAAAGTCTCCCAAGAATATTTTCTCCATTGCCCATTGTCAATATATGTATTATATGACAGTAGCGAAATTAAAAGTATGAACAATTATTAGAAATTAAGACACTTGTTTTGGAATAATCGAATTAATAAAGATGTCATTGAGACAGTGCCAGTGACCAGAGTCCCTTTAGTTTAGTTTTTGCGCATATTTGTAACTGCGACATGAAGTAATATTTATCTATCTGACATAGCCGAGTTACTTTTCTACGTATTGACAGCATCATGACGATGGCTTACATAATGCATTTTAATTTTAAGACATACATTGATGTAGTATATTTAATATCCACAGAGGACGATCGATCGCGAACGACACGTCGGTACAGTCTCTCTTCATGAATATAACTGCGATGCACTCGCAGTTACTCCGCTACATTCAGCAACAAGATGACAAACGAGTTTATCTTGAGAGCCTTCAGGTATTTATTGTGTTACTTAGTCATTTTATTTTACTAGTGGGGTAAAACTGTTTTAGAATAACCACGCACCGGTCGACGGAAGACCAGAGTAGAGCAAAAAGTAATGTGATTACTACTGTCAAGCTCATAAATAAATTTCTCTTTTTAAGGCACTTGTTATGAAAAAAGTCGTTCAATACACGCGTAAAAACTTCTTTTTAACTCCGGTGATTGTCGCCCTCGTTTCACTCGGGCTCCAACTTTCACCCTCGTCGAAAATTTTTTTTTATGCACTTGTATCGAAATGTACTATTACTTCAACCTTATACTTATAGTATCGATAGCAAGTCTTAAATCCACATCGCAGGCTTCGTCTAGTGGTAACAAAAAATGCAACTGTCAAGTGTCCATTACATCTGTATGTGTCTACGAACAAATAAAACATGGAAGCCGCACGTAAATTGCCTTTCAAAAACGGTCCTGAATTTTAGGACCCCCTCTTTAATGCATCACGGCAAAGAATTTAAATGTCAACCTATAAAAATTTAAACCGCCATTTAAAAATATTTGTGATTGGTGCATCAAACTGTTGATTGGCTATATTCTATAAGCATTTGTCAATGATGTTGCGCCGAAATATGCGCGGTGTTAAGAAAACCGCTATGTCCTGCCCATCTTGGCACAATTGAACAATTGATTTTGGGGGCATTTTTGAGCTGGCGTTAGACGTCCATGTTATATAATGGTCGCAGGTATGTGTACTTTGTAATCTAGAGATTTCAAGAACATCTTATTCTTATTCCAGGACAAAATAAACCAAATCCGTGATAGTCGCGCAGCGCTCGATACATTGCGCGCCGAACACGCGGCGCGCCTCGCCGCCGCCGCCGAAGCCGCCGAGCGACAGCGACAGATGCAGATGGCCGCCAAGCTGCAGGCCATGCGCAAGAAGAAACACGAGTACCTGCAGTACCAGCGACAACTCGCTCTACAGAGGGTCCAGGTATATATATATATAGACGCACGGATATACCAGCGTATAGGGAACTTGTCGAAGGTAAACTTAAAAATACACAAACTTACAGACCTAACAATACAAGGGAGTTGGAGAAACAGGTAAACTCACTTACTACAAACATAACTGACAGCTTTTTAAAAACATATTCTTCTAGATTGTAAACAGGTAGAGTTATACAGGAGTAGGCACTTGGGGACTCCACAGACACTAAAGGAGGCATTTAGCAACCTGAAACATACACTGAGTTTCGTGGAGGAGCTTGGATGGTTGGAATAGGGCTACCTCGCTATCACGCAAAAAAGGCACAATGGTTGTCGAGTTGCGGAAAAAGCCCAGTGAAACTAACTAACTAACTAACCTGCAGTACCAGCGACAACTCGCGCTACAGAGGGTCCAGGTATGTGGCCGCCGAGCGACAGCGACAGATGGCCGCCAAACTGCAGGCCATGCGCAAGAAGCACGAGTACCTGCAGTACCAGCGACAACTCGCTCTACAGAGGGTCCAGGTATGTGGCCGCCGAGCGACAGCCACAGATGCAGATGGCCGCCAAGCTGCACGCCATGCGCAAGAAGAAGCACGAGTACCTGCAGTACCAGCGACAACTCGCTCTACAGAGGGTCCAGGTATGTGGCCGCCGAGCTACAGCCACAGATGCAGATGGCCGCCAAGCTGCACGCCATGCGCAAGAAGAAGCACGAGTACCTGCAGTACCAGCGACAACTCGCTCTACAGAGGGTCCAGGTATGTGGCCGCCGAGCGACAGCGACAGATGGCCGCCAAGCTGCAGGCCATGCGCAAGAAGCACGAGTACCTGCAGTACCAGCGACAACTCGCGCTACAGAGGGTCCAGGTATGCGGACCCTACTCTCTACTGTCTATGAGGGTTTTGATGCTTTTTCTGACACTATGAGGCCGTGAAATGGCAGATACAACGAACAAAATAAATAGGAGAATAAAAATTATATTTATATATTTTGGAATATTGACTTTTAACCCCTTACCGCATGAATAAAAAATAAATTTGTTGAAATTTTAACTCTAATGGCAATCAATAGAGTTCAATTTTATAGCGGCCATATATGGCTTATATGCGGTAAGGGGTTAAAACCATTATTTTAGGAATATTGTTATCGAAAATGGAAAAAGTCAATTCCTATAAAATAAACAAATTTCTGGTAATTTTCTTTAACAGTACCAGTGACTTTCCGCCCACTTTAGATCTCAATTTCAGATGCGCTGATAGGTTATTGATATTTTGAATTTTGGATATTATCAATCCATATCCTTATTATATTAAAATCACAGGCAACTTGTTATGACTTGTTCAGCTTTCATTATAGATGTAATTTTACGGACTTTAACAAATTTTAAATACACTAATGTATTATCCTGAACAAATATGCTGATGAACTATAATTTTATATAGCATTATCTACTTTCAGGAACAAGAAAGAGAGATGCAAATACGACAGGAACAGCAGAAGCACCAATACATGATGGCATCCAGCACCGGCTTCTACATGCCAGGAGTCACTATGCAGCAGTACCAGCCCGGCTTTCCCAACCAGCCCATCTACGCTGCTAACACACAGTTCCACCAAATGATGGCACCAACCACCGACAGTACCATGCCACCCTCCGGCCAACCTCAAATGTCCCAAGCCATGCCTCTAAACGCCAACCAAATCGCAGCTATGTCGCAATCCCTACCTCAGCTTAGCAATGCCTACGCTATGCCCACTACAGGCATGACCATCAGCCAAGCTCCCATGACATCACCCTCGATGAACCCAATCATCCGACCAAACATGACTCCGCAGCAAATGCAACAAATGATGATGCAAATGAGAATGGCCCAACCAGGCTTACCTCAAAACCCACAAATGTTCCAAGGACAAAATGTCCCGCAGCAAAATGGACAACCGCCCAAGCAAAACCAGCCACCGACATCTATGATGGCTTCCATGTCCTTAGGCCAACCGGCTCAGCCTCAGCTAACACAAGCCAATCCCATGCTAGGAATGCAAATGTCAAATATAAGAATGCCAATAATGCAAGGGCAAAACCCGCAAGCGTTCATGAATCAACCAAATCAGCCACATATGCAGCAATCCCAATTGCCCGGGCAACCCATGCCACAAATGATGCAAGCTCCAAACCAAAGTATGCCGCCTAATAATAACCAAAATCTACAGCAGATGCCTCAAAACATGCAGCAACCGATGTCTATGCCGCCCATTCCGGGACAACAAATGAACATGCAAGGCCAACAGCCACAAAGCCTTCCACAACAGCCGATTATGAACGCTGGCCAAACGCCAATCCACATGGGCCAAATGGGGCAACAAAATCCGCAAATGATGCAGCAAATGGGCCAAATTCCTCCACAGATGCCACAAGGGCAACAGATCCCTCAAGGGCAACAGATGCCTCAGAATCCGGCGATGCCGCAGAACCCGACGATGTCTCAAAACCCGACAATGCCTCAAAACCCGACGATGCCGCAAAATCAGACAATGCCGCAAAATCCGACAATGCCGCAAAACTCGACGATGCCACAAAACCCGACAATGCCGCAAAACCCGACGATGCCGCAAAACCCGGCGATGCCAATGCCGCCTCAGCAAATGCCAAACAACCAAGGACAGCCAATGAAAATGCCGTCACAGAACTTCACAAACGGCCAGGCGCCCAACATGCCGAACCAGAACCAATCACAGACGCAACCACCAACTCCGGTCAAGTCTGAAAGCAACAACAATACAGCGGAACTGATTAGTTTTGACTAACGCTGGTAATGTGATATGGGGCCCATAGGTGTTTCACTTGTAAGTTTTATTTACTTGCTAAGTAATTATTTAGAGACTGACTGGGAAATTTCGAGAAATTATAGTCTCATTATAATTGGGACCCATTTCAGAAACGGCATTTGATTAAGTGGTCCCTGAATATCAAATTGTGTGATTTTCAATGGCAGTACATTGTTAATATTGGCTTAATATCGTTCGGAAAGGTCCCTGCTTGCGGCAATAATACTTACAAGTGCAAAGATGAAGCTTGTTATTCACAATACTGTCTACCGTGTCTTCGAATGGTGACAGAATATAATTAGTCGGCATCAATATTTAGACCGTTTCCGTTTGTCCGCTAGCGTTGAAAGTGTTTTTGACGCTAATATTGAGTTGTTTTTGACGTTAGATAATGGGATATGGGATGGACTATTAAATGATGATTTTGGAGACATACACAATATTGAATCGCTTTCATTTGGATAAGATTTGTATTGTTTTAAAAGTAATATATTCCTTGCGTGAGTGAGGTGGAAAATAATGTGTTTAGCTCGTCTGCTAAATTTTGATGGGTCTCGAAACCCTTGCTATGCTCAGGATTCAATTTTTTTTAGAATCCTTCGCTAGCTCAGTTTTCAATATTAGTACGCGAGCCCAAGAAAGACTTTGCAGCCTTGCATAACAAAGAACTACATATTATATAATAATATTATCACAAATATCACAATAGTTGAAATTAATATTAACGGCTAAACACGGCTAAACTTCTGTCAACCCGAACATAATTAACAGTCTATGGGTAGATGATATTGCGCAATAAAATTGATAGTATATGGGAGGCCTTATGAAGATAATTATTTAAATGACTGGCATCACCTGTACGTAAAGTAAAAATGTTATGCAATAATAAAAGGCACTTTTAGAATTCATAGTAAGATATAGCTTTTCTGAAATTAAAATATTGATAGTATAATAAATGTTTTTATATTATAACTTACTGTAATGGTATATTCACGCTTTTCATTTTCATTGTTATTTCAAGTTACTGGTCTGGTCAGCTGACAAATTCACTAGTTATAGTGACATTCAAAAAATGTGGGGTGGGGGAGTCTACATAAATTTTGAATTTAGTTACATAAATATTTTACTAAAAAAGTAAATTTGCTAGCCAGACTAATTTTGAATAATTGTATTTACTGATGAGAGAACGTAGCGAAGGCGATTGTTTTAAAGTCTCTTTGTATAGGAAAATTATTAGTCTTCATTTGAAACTCATTTTTCATTTGGTGTAGTTGTTCAGATAAATCGCTATTATGGCCTTGTAATGTATGTAAATGTAACATGTAAAATATTTGTCATTTTGTAGCTCTATAATACAAAGAATGATATATAGACACTAAAATATTTTTGTTTACCAATTTTTTTTATTTGCTGAATAGATGTTTTTTATTTATCTAAGTTATGATCTATGATGTATAAATACAATAAAACTTTTAAAATATTTGTTTGTTTTATACTTGTATTCGTTAGAAAACTACCCCGTCATCCGTTTCTAAGTTTGTTGAGCTGTTATAGAATCAGAAAAATCAGGCACTTCATATCACAGTATGGGCTCGTTTAAAAATCATGTGATCATATTTTGCCCACTTTTGATTCCCCTCTCCCAAAACGAGCTCTATAATTTATGATTATTTTGATACCCAAAAAATCTCTTAAATGCCGTTTCGGTCATGACAAGACAACGTAAATAATTTAGGTACATCGTGGGTCTATTAGCTTTATTTTGATGTACAAGAGTCAACTGGTTTTTAACCTTAAATAGCTATTTTATGTGATTTACCAAATGCTTTTATTTCGTGATACCCACATTTACGCGTTTTTAAGCGAAATAGTAAAATACGAAATTTTCTAGATATGACCATTTAGGACTGTGCTAAAAGAACTAGCATTCAGGCCATGTGTGTTTAAAACATGAATGTAGGATTAATATGGATTTGACAACGTTATAATAATAGCAAGAACGAAAGGGATGGTCTTATGAAACTTTTTACTAGTGGAAGTGAAAAGGAACGATAATCGTCCGTCCTTATCATCATCATCAGCCTATCGCAGTCCACTGCTGGACATAGGCCTCCCCAATTTCACGCCACCGTTCTCGATCTTCGGCCGCTCGCATCCAGCTCCTGCCAGCCATCCCGCGCAAATCGTCGCTCCACCTTGCCTGAGGGCGTCCTACACTACGTTTGCCGAGACGCGGTCTCCACTCAAGAACTCGTTTACCCCAACGGTTGTCGGTTCTACGGCTAATATGGCCAGCCCACTGCCACTTCAGCTTGCTAATACGGTGGGCTATGTCGATCACTTTGGTTCTCTGCCGGATAACCTCATTTCTGATTCGATCCCGCAGAGATACGCCGAGCATAGCCCTTTCCATAGCTCGCTGAGCGACCTTGAACTTGTGGACCAGCCGTACCGTCAGTGTCCACGTTTCGGCTCCGTACGTCATGACGGGTAGGACGCACTGATTGAAGACTTTTGTCTTCAGACACTGTGGGATCGACGATGTGAAGATTCGACGTAGCTTCCCAAATGCTACCCAACCTAGCTGAATTCTTCTATTCACCTCATTCTCGAAGTTGTTTCTACCCATCTGGAATGTTTGGCCGAGGTATACATATCTTTGAACAACTTCGAGAACGGTGCCGTGTACTGCGATCGGTTCCGGTAGTACATGTTCATTGAACATAACCTTGGTTTTGTCCAAGTTCATCCGTAGGCCGATGCGTATAGAAGAGTCAGCCAGGTCGTTCAGCATCTGTTGTAGGTCCTGCAGCGTTTCTGCCACGATGACGATATCATCAGCGAATCGCAAGTGAGAGATGTACTCGCCATTAATGTTGATGCCACGCCCTTTCCAGCTCAGCGTCTTAAACATATCCTCCATTGCATTTGAGAACAATTTCGGGGAGATCACGTCCCCTTGTCTCACGCCTCTATGCAATGGTATAGGATTTGTTTGCTGATTCTGTACTTGGACGGACATGGTGGCGGCCTCGTATAGACATCTTATCACTTGAATGTATCGCCAATCAACTTGACATCGCTGCAAGGACTCCAGAACAGACCAGATCTCAATCGAGTCAAAGGCCTTCTCATAGTCCACAAATGCTAGACACAGGGGCTGATTATACTCTTCAGTCTTCTGTATAATCTGCCGCACTGTGTGGATGTGGTCTATGGTGCCGTATCCGCTCCGAAATCCAGCCTGTTCCGGAGGTTGGAATTCGTCGAATCTCCGCGCAAGACGGTTCGTGATCACTCTTGAAAACAGCTTATAGACATG
>JALPQI010017387.1:0-24440 GCA_025490895.1 Thaumatotibia leucotreta | reverse complement strand
ATACTAAATGTATGAAACGAAATGTAACGAAACTGATAAAAAAAAATCTCGAATTTGTTACAGAATTTTTCATACCTTTAGTATGGGAGTAACTAAAGTGAGAAACCTCAATTTACATACTTATTTTCGTGACATTACAGACATATTTTTTTTTGTTTCATTAACTGAAAAGTACGCACGATGCCGAGTAAAATGGTGTATATTACAGTCCATGATCGATAGAAACACAATATGGACTGTTTAAAAAATACGTACAAGAGCTCATCACTTGCTCAGAAACTTGACACATTCACATTAACTTGCTAAGCTACTATGAATAAATATACCCTTATTCGTAGTAGCTTCTACAATTTGGGAATTGGCTAGGATAGACTACAAGCACTAGCAGTCTATGTTTGAAAGTGACAAGAGAGTGGCACCAATTGGGTAGTATATATTATCGAGCACTAGAAGGTCCACTTTAGCGAACTCTTCAATCTCTCGAAAGATCATCAGATTCATTAACCTTTTAACCGCCGTGAATTTTTCATCCTGCCTGTCGCTAAATACAAAATTAGACCACGCAGATCAGAGGTTGTATTTGAATAGGACTAATTTTTACATCAACCGAATAATCCAAATAATCACTTTGTATTAAAATTTTCTTCGGTTACCGCGAGGATTACTCATGAAATAAAACTATGAAAACGGATAAACTCGCGTATATTAACTAATTTTAACTTCATTCCGACGTTTCGAACACTTTACAGGGTTCGTGGTCTGCGGATGACTGACAATGGAGGAAATTTGATAGATCTACCTCCATCAAAATAAGAAAGATAAGTACAAAACTACCCACCAAAGAAAAATTACTAAACCACAGACAATAAATTTTAAGGGTGGATGTACATACAAAATTTGCAAATTAAGCTAGTTATTCTTAGGAAGGTATCCCAAAATTGGGACCGGCAAGAAATGTTTTTTGAAAAGAGTTGTCCCGCTGAGTTTCTTGCCGGTCCCAATTTTGGGATACCTTCCTAACAATACAATCATACAAAGGAAGGAAATACTTCTCAGGCAGTGGCGTAGGGATAGAACCGGCGTAGATTATTTATTTTGTCTCTTGTCTTCATTCTGAAAATATTTGTAATGAATAACTAGCTTAATTTGCAAATTTTGTATGTACATCCACCCTTAAAATTTATTGTCTGTGGTTTAGTAATTTTTCTTTGGTGGGTAGTTTTGTACTTATCTTTCTTATTTTGATGGAGGTAGATCTATCAAATTTCCTCCATTGTCAGTCATCCGCAGCCCACGAACCCTGTAAAGTGTTCGAAACGTCGGAATGAAGTTAAAATTAGTTAATATACGCGAGTTTATCCGTTTTCATAGTTTTATTTCACTTTGTATTATTTATAAGATTGGCGAGGAGAGCTGGATATCGTCCAATATATCAGACTATAGCAAAAGGTTAAGGAAAATTCAGAAAGATACCCGTAACTAAGTCTTATATGTCTGCAACTTACAAATACAAAGGAATTTGTCGTCGTTCACCTGCAAAAACCGCTACGTGGTGGATTTTTTTTCCATTGACACAGCGGATTTTATAGGCGCAACCACGTTGTGAAACTATAAATGTTAACATATACAAATGTAAGCTGCAACTAACCGTGTAATCTGGCTTCCACAGCATCCTCTTCAGCAAGTGTGGAAGTGGACGTGGTCAGATCTTTCTTGAAGCCCAACAGTGCCATAGTGAGCCAGGAGCGGTGGGTCGCGTCGTCTGCGGGCTCGAAGGGAGATGTGAAATAACTGGAACAAAGAGAAAGAGATAAGTATGATTTTACACTTTTAAACTTTTTAAACACCACACTTTGTGATCGCGTTCATTCAAGCGAAATTCACCCTTGGCGAATCCTGTATAAGTACTAATTACATTATCTGTAGACGGGCATTTCTTCGAGCGGCAGAATATTCTTCGTTGTAGTTGCAAAGTCCCCCATATCGCTTTCATGGCAGTCGAAAAATATGCTATCCAGCCAATTTCTACAAAAATGTGGCCAGATTAATGAGGCTTCCGAAACCCAGGTATCGTTGGCAACTTTTAGATGAAGGGTTCACGGAAAGAACATGTCTAGTCAATTCAAATTACAGAATGAAAAACCACCTTACTTTTAACAGAAAAAGGTGTGAATTTGCCCTGATTTTTTTAGGCTTCGGACATGTTTTTTCCGTGGACCCTTCAGATATCGTTGGTATACGAGCGATAGTTCCCTCTATTCTTGCGTCTGCTATTAGGATCCATTCTTGAGTCTGCTTTTAGCGCTTCCAGGTGACGAGTGTGTAAGAATAACGGGCTAAAATTTTTGATATCCTTACCCTTTCCCTCGATGCGTGCGTTACCTGTTACCTGGTTGAAACGAATTTTAAAACAGTGGAAAATTTTGAGATGCTCACCGGTTCCCTCTATTCTTGCGTCTACTTTTAGGCTCCATTCTTTAGTCTACTTTTAGCGCTTCCAGGTGACGAGTGTGTAAGAATAACGGGCTAAAATTTTTGATATCCTTACCCCTTCCCTCGATGCGTGCGTTACCTGTTACCTGGTTGAAACGAATTTTAAAACAGTTGAAAATTTTGAGATGCTCACCGGTGCCCTCTTTTCTTGCGTCTACTTTTAGGCTCCATTCTTGAGTCTGCTTTTAGCGCTTCCAGGTGACGAGTGTGTGAGAATAACGGGCTAAAATTTTTGATATCCTTACCGCTTCCCTCTATTCGTGCGTTACCTGTTACCTGGTTGAAACGAATTTTAAAACAGTTGACAATTTTGAGATGCTTACCGGTTCCCTCTATTCTTGCGTCTGCTGTTAGGACTGCCAGGCGGCGAGTGAGCGGGAGTGGCAGGCAGGCGCTTGCATCTCGATTGAAGCGCGTGCAAAAGAGTTGCAATGCTTAAAGGCTGCCTCTATTTGTGTCTACTTTACTACTTTTAAGCTCTATTCTTGCGTCTGCTTTTAGGGTTTCCAGGCGACGAGTAAGCGCGAACAGCGGGCTAAGAGTTTGTAAGCATATCAGCAAGCTGTCTCCTGCAACCTGTAAAACAGCTTAGGGAAAGATTTGGGATGCTTACCGGTTCCCTCTATTCTTGCGTCTGCTGTTAGGACTGCCAGGCGGCGAGTGAGCGGGAGTGGCGGGCAGGCTCTTGCTCCCGCGACGCGCCATCAGATTGTATCGCGCGGCGTCCGGGGGCTCCGCTGCCTCCTCGACCGGCGACGCCACGGTGAAACCGCGCGGCGAACGGGTTGGAGAAATCATTCGAGATCCTTACCGGTTCCCTTTGTTGCGGCTGTTGTTAGGACTGCTGGGCGGCGAGTGCGCGAGAACAGCAAGCTGGCTCCTACAACCTGATTGAAGCGGGTGCAAAAGATTTGACATGCTTAATGATTCCTTGAATTCTCAAGTGTCAGTCTCCTGCAACCTGTAAAAGATTTTGAAGGAAAAAAATTAAGTTGCCTACCCGTTTCCTCTATTCTTGCGTCTACTTTTAGGCTTCATTCTTGAGTCTGCTTTTAGCGCTTCCAGGTGACGAGTGTGTGGGAATAACGGGCTAAAATTTTTGATATCCTTACCCCTTCCCTCTATTCGTACGTTACCTGTTACCTGGTTGAAACGAATTTTAAAACAGTTGACAATTTTGAGATGCTCACCGGTTCTCTCTATTCTTGCGTTACCTGTTACCTGGTTGAAACGAATTTTAGAACAGTTGAAAATTTTGAGTTGCTTACCGGTTCCCTCTATTCTTGCGTCTGCTGTTAGGACTAGGAACAGCAAGCTGGCTTCTGCAATCTGATTGAAGCGGGTGCAAAAGATTTGAGATGCTTAATGATTCCCTGAATTCTCAAGTGTCTGTCTCCCGCAACCTGTAAAAGAGTTTGAAGGAAAAAAATTGAGTTGCCTACCCGTTTCCTTTAATCTTGCGTTTACTTTTAGGCTCCATTCTTGAGTCTGCTTTTAGCGCTTCCAGGTGACGAGTGTGTGAGAATAACGGGCTAAAATTTTTGATATCCTTACCCCTTCCCTCTATACGTGCATTACCTGTTACCTGGTTGAAACGAATTTTAAAACAGTTGAATATTTTGAGATGCTCACCGGTTCTCTGTATTCTTGCGTTACCTGTTACCTGGTTGAAACGATTTTTAAAACAGTAGAAAAATTTAGGCTCCATTCTGGAGTCTGCTTTTAGCGCTTCCAGGTGACGAGTGTGTGAGAATAACGGGCTAAAATTTTTGATATCCTTACCGACTCCCTCTATTCGTGCGTTACCTGTTACCTGGTTGAAACGACTTTTAAAACAGTTGAAAATTTTGAGATGCTTACCGGTTCCCTCTATTCTTGCGTCTGCTGTTAGGACTGCCAGGCGGCGAGTGAGCGGGAGTGGCGGGCAGGCTCTTGCTCCCGCGACGCGCCATCAGATTGTATCGCGCGGCATCTGGCGGCTCCGCTGCTTCTTCGACCGGCGACGCGACGGTGAAACCGCGCGGCGAACGGGTTGAGGAAATCATCTGGTGAGCGACCTGGAACAAGATAAATAAATGATGTAGATTGTTGTCGATTATTTACATGGGCTACTCAATAAAAATTTTTCATTAGAAATATCAGAGACGAATTAGTAGGCTTAGCCACATGGTGCGACAATATCATCGCCGTGGCCGTGTGATGACCGAAATAAGAATACATTTATCACCACCCCAACTCTTCCCGAGAGTGTAGTAAGAGTCGACTAATGGATTTGAAGTGTTACTGACCATGTATTTATTGAAGATTGATAATGCGCAGCAGCATCGTCATAGTGGAGTGGACACATTACTGCGACGTGACGATTATGGGAATTTGCCTACTAATGCGTCCATACGCTTAGTAGGCAAATGCCTAGTCTTAGGAGAGGCCTTTGCCCAGCAGTGGACTGATTACAGGATGATGATGTGATGTGCAACAATATGTCGCCGCAAGATAGATTTCGCGTCTTTACTAACTATTATATTGGTAAGAGAGACGAATAGACATCTCGTGGCGACATGCTGTCGCGCCAATCATATGCTAAGCCTCACAACATCACATCATCAGCCTATCTCAGACCACTGCTGGACGTAGGCCTCTCCAGTTAACTATGCGTAGAGACGAATTAAGAGGTAAATGCCCATAATCGCCCACAGTAATGTGTCCACTATGATGACGCTGCAGCCCATCATCAATCTCCTATTAAAGAATGTTCAGTGACACTTCAATTCCGTAGTCAACTCTTACGACGAATCGATTCGACATTAGAAAAAGCAAATATTGATGCTCTTTTGACCTATTCAGGTAAACGATGTTTTCCTTCGCTGACAAATTAGCGCTAAATATAAGGAAGTGAACTTGTCGATAAGGACTACTACATTGAACTACTAATTAGACTGTAATATGTAACAAATATACGGTACTTATAAAAACACGCTTTACAAGTTTTAAATTTCAATAATATTCTACAATTTTAATTTACCTTTCAATACACGTACCTACGGAAAATGAATGAGCACTGAATGGTTGAAGTGACTGTAACGTTCGTTCCACCGCGACTGAGTTATCGCTAACCATAAATATGCAAACCGCATGCAGCCCTGCACGTGTTCTAAACAATGCCTCAATCGCTGTAGGTTTCATAGGCTTTTACTTTAGACGTTTTTATTGGAATAGATGCAAGAGAAAACTGATATGAAGATAAACATTACTTACGGCCCCTCAATAATGTAACTACTTATTTCTCTTTGAAATTACAAAAATCAGCAGGCGTAGCCAAGATAGTCTAGCCTAGCCTAATAATAAATGTACCCAAATGACAGATTTGTACGAAAAGTCACGTAACTATTTCCATACATTATTATGGTCACGTGACTTACCGCTTATCGTACATAAGATTGTAGACTGGCATTTTGGCTAGGCGTGCTATTTTTTTATCAAAATACCTAAATCAAATATAAGTCACAAAAAAATTCAAACAAAATAATCTTGAGTCCCTTAATATTCGTCCCGTTAAATTATCTTGGTCCAAAAAAAACAGTCAAAACAACAGACAACTTTATTATAAACAAAAGGCCAATAACAGACAAAAGCCTTTATTATTTGTATATACATAATGAGACGCAGGACACACCTTTAGTACCTTGCACTTGCACTAGTAAAAGTCATCCCTCAAGGCCAACAGGAAGAAACGCCCACATTCACGCACTATTGGAATTTGTCACTTTAAAGAGCAAAATAAAGAACGGAGCAGTTTCATAATAAAGAAACAGAAACATGATAATTTGATGATCAATGTACATGCGAATGTGCAGGTACACACTAAATAATGTTTTAACTAGCCGCCTTTTATATTTGGGTGGCTGGATTCCGAGCGATAAAACGCGGGTAAAAGGTCATTGAAAATAAATAAACAAGCCAAACTAACAACAAGCTAATTGGTATGTCGTATGTCTATTCACCGTCTGTCTTCGTTAGTTGTGTACATTTCGAAAACCAATTCCCGTGACAATTTGAGAGCTAATTTGATAATTAAGTATGTACACATTTATTTGTGAATCAGTTTTGGGATTATTATACAGATTTTCCCTTCTGTAAGTCAGAATATCGTTGCCTACATTCAGAACTTCGGCAGAGGTTGAACCGTTTAGAATAATTTTGCCAACGACGATGGTACCAAATGGGATATTTGCGCTCCCCCATAATTGTGTTTAGTATAAACGTGATATCAATCCCGATGATGCAATGTTGACAAATGATGACAGTTCAACGAATAGATATCGCGACCACGTGAGTTTACCGTGTAGTGCCGTACCGACCCCCTGTTCTGTGTTATCTGTCCCCATATCATAAGGTTCATACCTATTTATCATTTAGCCAATTAACGTAATGTTCAACACGAATGGCAGTAAAGGCAACAAACTAGGTACTTTGTTTATTAACCATAGCCTAACGTCGTAATATACGGAGTTCCTTGTGTTACTTTTGAATTAATAAGAAAAGTATACATTAATACTAGTAAGTAAGTGATTGATAGGTACACTTCAGAGATGAATTCAGACAAGGCTCGAATTCGGGTAATAGCTAGGTAAATTAAAATATTCAACAACATCAAGTTGTATGTGACTGACTGAAGTGTAATCAAAATGCAATTCCTTTGTCTCCACGTTATTGTGTCCGATAAAAACTGAAGCAATGTATTAGGTAGTTTACTTTAACCTCAGTTCTACATGCAATCGTTCGAGAAAATAAATCAAATGCATAATTCAAAACCTACTTCCATAACCACAATAACAATTATCATAACAATAACGGTACAACACTATGACGCATTCACGAACATTCTACACAAAAAATTAAAACATTTGAGAATATTGACGTTTTTAAGCTAAATATAAATAACGACAGTTGTTAATTATTAATTACAACCGTATATGTATAATTACTACAATTAGGAATGATTATTCACAACACACATACAACAAAAACTTATTATTTGTTAAGTACTATCGACAAAATTAAATCCTGTAGAACCTTGCCATAGTAAGAAAGAAAGTGAAATTGTACGACAGTTGCTGCAATTTCACTTTCAATGTTACTATGACAAGCTCCTATTGTAGGTCAGGATTCAATTTTGTCGATAGTACCTACCTTATTTCAGCGTAATTTTGTATGAGGGAATTATAATTAATTAAAAATGAATACAGTACCGACTTCATAGCGATTGAGCGTCTTTTATTTACAAATTCAGAGGCATAAAGTAAACCTAAACGTTGTTTTGTTAGGCATCGGTTATATAACGTTTTAAGTGACATAAACATTGCCGACAAACAAAATAATAAGTTATCAATAATCGGTAAACCATAACATTATATTTTATTATACACGAGTATTGCTATTGGCAATGAATCATCAATAAGATTAACCAAGTTTTCAAAACGCGACTAGTGTAGCATGATTCACTTTAATAATAAACCCCCTTATTCATTAGTCCCTTTCGGTCTTATAGACATACTGATAAGACCGAAAGGAACAAACGTTATTTATTGAATGAAGCTACGTTTGGAACACATCAAAAAAATATTAAATAAAAAAAGGACCATGCCCAACTTTGTATGGAACTTTGCCCCAAAGTCAACACAGCTAAAAGTTACATTGTTGAATAGGTCTTTAAATCTACTTCATTTCATTCTATGGGCACCAAGATGAATTTAATTGCAGAACTGAGATATTCATATTTGTCAGTGTGAAGATTGTATTCACACTGACAAAAATATGAATATCTCATAGATCAGAGATACTGGTCGTTAATCATTAGGATATCGAAGTGTGTAAAAAAAAGATTGTGCACACGTGATTGTATGTTAACCACCTCACTCGCTTAGTTTCTTTTTTCTTTTGACATTAGCCTTTTTTTTACATACAAAATCAGGGTGATCACTGGTAGCTGCAGCTACCAAAATAAACTAGTGGCTAAATCTACAGAGGTTTTCTACAGAATTAGCTCGTATTCAGGCTGACAAATATATGAATATCTCAGTTCTGCAATGGAATTCGATTTCGTGCCCATATAATGAAATGAAGTAAAGTTAAAGACCTATTTAATGATCTAACTCTCATGTTTGTTGGTCTTGGGGCAATTTTGACGCATGGTCCTTTGTTGATCACTTTTTGAAGAATAGAATAGAATAGAACAGAATATTATTTATTTGGCGATTAAATAGATACATTTACAAAGAAACTAATAAAAAAGAAATAAACACACCAAAAAGGTTGCCACTCAGCATGTGTCATGGCTAGGTTGCCACGACGCTGATTTTCAGGGCAACCAAAACCAAAAAACTAACTTTTTGCTGACTATAACCCTAATTACCCTAAGTACTCTAATATAAATAGGGTTTGCAATTCGAATATTCGAGTATTCGAATATTCGAATTATTCTCCTTAAATACTATTCGAATTTGACAACAGTCATTATTCGAATAAAACGAATATTTCGAATAGTGAAAAACTGTTTGAAAAGAATTATTTTTTGCGCAGAATTACAATAAAATCCCAATATTAACATTAACATCGATGTAAAAATTTATTTCAATGACTAAACAAAGTTAAATTCAATGAAATATATTGAAATATTCGTTATTTATTGGGTTTACTTAAAGGTGATAGCTTTAATTGTTTTCCAAAAATGTTCAAATGCACTTTCTGCAAGCAAAGTTCTAACAGATTCCTAAAAAGTTAACAAACAAACACCAGGTCCAGAGAGTTTAGGATAAGTAAAGAGCATAATATATTACAATATATTATATGTTGTAAATATCAATATGAAGCCATAATGGCCACAATATCTACCGAATGTAATATGTGGGAGCAATGGCGATTCTAAAATTATACGACTATATTTATGTTTATATACTATTTGATTTGTCGTATGTACCTTACAGGTACATTGTAGAAGGTACATTGTACCTTGCCAAAGTAAATATTTTCTAAACTAAATCCATACCATAATTAGGTATTGTAAATTAGTATTAATATAGCGACCCTGATCACTTGTTTCGTAATTAATATGAACTGTAATACCCTAAAAGCTCGGTCATATGTTGGTGTCTTGATTTAGAAATTATGATAAAATATCAGTACCTAGGTACACAAATAAAACTAAATTGACTCATTATAAAACGGGACAGTTTTTGTTCCCTGATCCCTTGAATAAAGTTTAACTTACTGCTCGAGTCAATTAAGCAGCTTTTTTATTAACAAAATGTTTGATAAATTAAATTACTTATGACCAATATTTTTTACTATTACGCTACATGTATTAATTATTGAATATGCCAATCTTATACAACTTAAGTTATAATTTCATTTTTATTTTAGACTGAAAACCCTCTTGCTTGGTTGTTAATGGTTATTTTTTCATGCAACGTTTTAGAATATTTATTCATAACGAATAATTCTTGACCTTAGTTCTACTTCGATTTATAAAAGTACACATATATGTCAGATCAAAAAATGGATATTGGATAATATGATTAAAGATATCAAGTATCTCATATTTAAATCCATATGAAAAACAATTTTTAACTCCTTACATTGAATCTAGAGTTCTAGAACTCTAGATTCAATGTAAGGAGTTAAAAACCAGCTAGAATGCTGTGGACCGTACCTAGCTCTTGGGTAGGTACCATAAGTCTGTTTTTGGATATTGCACTTTCAGCGCATATTTAACTCCGTTCTCCCCGAAGGGAGAACTCCAAGAGCATGGAGCAGGAGCATGGTAGTTTTATTTTTCAAGAAGGGGGATAAAACCCTTCTCAAGAACTACCGCCCTATATCGCTCCTGAGCCACGTTTACAAGTTGTTCTCGAGGGTCATCACAAATAGGCTGACGCGGCGGTTAGACGACTTCCAACCACCGGAGCAGGCCGGGTTTCGTGGAAGGTTTGGCACCATAGACCACATCCACACAGTGAGGCAGATTATACAGAAGACCCAGGAGTATAATCAGCCTCTGTGTCTAGCTTTCGTGGACTATAAGAAGGCCTTTGACTCTGTCGAGACCTGGTCTGTTTTGGACTCTCTGAAGCGATGCCAAGTTGACTATAGATACATCGAGGTGCTAAAAAGCCTGTATGACGCCGCGACTATGTCCGTCCAAGTACAGAACAGTCAAACAAGATCGATTCCATTACATCGAGGAGTAAGGCAAGGGGATGTTATATCCCCGAAACTATTTACAAATGTATAGGAGGACATCTTTAAGACTTTAAACTGGGAAGGACGGGGCATAAATATAAATGGCGAATACATTTCGCATTTAAGGTTTGCCGATGATATCGTGGTCATGGCGGAATCGCTGCAGGAGCTCCAAGAAATGCTGCACAGCCTAAATGTAGCCTCCCAGCGAATTGGCCTCCGGATGAACCTGGACAAGACGAAGGTCATGTTTAATGATCTCGTCATGCCGGACCCAGTAATCATCGATGGCACGCCTCTCGAAGTTGTCAAAGAATATGTCTACCTTGGCCAGTTAATGCAGTTGGGTAGATACAACTTTGAAAAGGAAGCTAATAGGAGAATCCAGTTGGGTTGGGCAGCGTTTCGGAAGTTGCAACAGATATTCTCGTCGGATATACCTCAGAGCCTAAAGACGAAAGTTTTTGACCAGTGCGTCCTTCCTGTTATGACGTACGGATCCGAGACGTGGACACTGACTGTGGGGCTAATCCACAAGCTTAAAGTCGCGCAACATGCTATGGAAAGAGCTATGCTTGGGGTCTCTCTAAAGGACAAAATTCGAAACGAAGTGATCCGCCAGAGAACCAAGGTGACCGACATAGCTCTGAAAGTTAGTAGGTTGAAGTGGCAATGGGCTGGCCACATATGTCGCAGAACCGATAACCGCTGGAGCAAGCGTGTTCTGGAGTGGAGATCGCGTCTTGGTAAACGTAGCGTGGGACGCCCTCCGGCTAGATGGCGGGATGATTTGCATAAGGGGGCTGGCAGAAACTGGATGCATAAAGCAGCAGACCGAGCTCTGTGGCGTACCTTGGGGGAGGCCTATGTCCAGCAGTGGACTGCAACGGGCTGATGATGATGATTTTACGTCATATATTTTGCAATTAGACGCTATGGAAACATGAATTAGTAATTTTTTCAATAATATTCGTTTTATTCGAAAAATTCGAATATTCGAATACTGGAAATCGAAGTATTCGTTTTATTCGAATAGTAAAATTGGACGAATATTGCAAACCCTAAATATAAACTCTCCCATCTTTCTACCCAACTATGTAAAAAGACGTGAAATGCCATGCTAGAAAGCAGCAGCTGCAGAGCTGTATGGACGGTCATGACATCGATAGTAAACCTAATTGCGAAGACATAAGAGTCAATTCAAAAGTCAACTTTTACATTGTTAATATCTACGAACCTTGACCACGGAGTTGCCGCAAGCGGCGTTCTCGCCCTTGAACTCTTCGTCGGTGCCCAGCACCTTCGGAGATATCGGGTTCGCTGCAATAAATAACAATAAGCATGAGGAAATTGTTACACAAATCAACTTAGCCTTATCAGCTTCATATGCACACGTTTAAAAATATATGCATGCTGCAAATAGACAAGGAAATTTCAGTACGTAACATTTATTAGTAGTCAGTAACTAAGGTTGCTATGATTAAGCGATCTTACCTCGAAAACAAAGGTTTATAAGATTTGTTACTTTTCCGGACTTGTTGTTAGTACTTAAGTACGGCATAGCCACTGCAATTTCTTTACGACTGATTCGAATGAACAGTTTTCTTGATCTGTCTACCGATATTTTTCGTGCATAAAAGGACTCATTAGTTAAATAGTTAATTACATCACCTATCATCAATCTAGGACGTTAACCCTCTGACACAATTAACATAGTTACATTGACTTAATTGGTCCATTAGACTGATAATAGTCGTAATGATCGAAATAATTATCAATAATCGGTAGTGACCTTCTTACGACGATATTGAAAGGTTATTTAGAATCGCTAGCTGTTCTTATACTTGCTTTTTAGGGTTCCGTAGCCAAAATGGTAAAACGGAACCCTTATAGATTCGTCATGTCCGTCTGTCCGTCTGTCCGTCTGTCCGTCTGTCACAGCCGATTTACTCGGAAACTATAAATGCTACAGTAACGAAATTTGGTAAGGATATGTGTTGTATGAACCGCTACAGGATTATGATACTAAATTGTAAAAAAATCCATTGGGGTGGGGGCCCTCCATACATGTAACTGAGGGATAGAAAAAAAATTTTAGTTGTATATAAGCGTGTGGGGTATTAATAGAAAGGTCTTTGAAAATGATATGAAGGTTTATAAATCTCATTTTTATTTAAGCAAATCGTTTTCGAGATATCAGCTCTCAAAGTTTGAAAAATGTGTCCCCCCCTCTATTTTTTAAACTACGCGATATAAAATTCTAAAAAAAATATATGTTATGTACATTAATAAACTCTATCAACGATTTTTGGTTTGATTAAATTATCTCCTATAGTTTTTGAGGTAGGTTGATTTAACTGCATTTTTTAATAATAAATTGATAATGGTACGGAACCCTTTGCGCGCGAGTCCTACTCGCACTTGGCCGGTTTTTTTTTAAATATCTACTATTCTTCAGGATGAGAGCAAATGAAGGGTCCACGGAAAAAACATGTCTAGATCTTATAAAAACCAGGATAAATTTGTAACATGTTTCGTTAAAATAAAGGTAGTTTTTTCTTCTGAAGTTTGAATTGACTAGACGTATTTTTTCCGTGGACCCTTCACATTAGTTCAGTTTATAGATCATTGACTCTGGTCAAATTGGTTGACAACATAAATTCATTAAGAGAACAATCGAGTTCATTAAAGACAGGCAATACCAATGCCAAGGTTGTATTCGCGACTAAATACCTACTACATATGAACCTTATCCCAATGGCATAACGTTCATTGAAATTGATACTTCAACTATAAAGACTAACCAGCTGTGTTGATTGGCGCCATGCCGTGAAGAACATCTTGGCACGGTTTAGTGTGCTTCGACCAATCCCTCTCTTTCGCTGCGGCGGTCGGTTCTTTGACGATCTTTGCGACGTCCCGGTCTATGTTGGGGCCGAAGATAGCTTTGGTGTTGGGGTAGCGGATGAAGAAAGCGTCATCTTGGCCTGGTGGTGAAGCCGCGAATGGCTCGAAATCTCTGAAAAAGGGATTCAAATTAGTTTATTGTTAATGAGAACGAACAGGCACTATAAATAGCTTAATTCGGATATTCATTTCATATCAAGGTGGATTTAGACCAAACGAGCGAATGCTCATTCTATCTGTACGAAATTCGTTCGTTACACAAAACGTGATTCGTCAAAATTCGTTGATTTCGTAGAGTGGGGGATAGATAGAGCATTCGCTCGTTTATTCTATATCCACCTTTACAAATACACTGGGACAGTTTTATGTCCCCAAGGGCATCCTTGAAGGTATAACTATGTGATCTTCATCTTTTGGCCTTAAAACCAATATTTATCATATTAGAGATTGACTGAATCACACGCGTGCGGATCCATGGGTGTCAAATACATTTGGCACTATCTATAGTATCATAAATATTATAATAAAATCATTATAATTGTGCATAGGTATATAATAGGTAGGTTGCTAGAAATATAATAGGTATGGATCGCGTAAGCTTAAGGTAAATATTTTGACAGGGGGTTTCCTAAGACAATCGAATCTATAACAATAAAACAAATAATTGTCTTGAATCAATGACAAAAACACAAAGCCTCGTTAAGATAATGCACTTACGTAAAGTAATTGTTGACTTGTGCCAAAACATTACGCTGCTTTCTAAACATTTTTAAACAAAAATATATCACACAATCGTCCGTAACCAACACAGTAGGTACTGTCCTAAAACAAGAGCACGCAAATGACGGTTTATTTATATCTGCAGAGTTAAACACGTTGTTCAAGAGGTGGCGCTAATATAAAAACTATATGATCGTTTAATACGCGTCACAGACTGAAACCGTAGAATAAACGCAGATGCTTTATATACCGCGTTGTAAGCACATAAACACGTATCTAATCTCGATAACATTTAAAATAACATTTATTTTGTTCGTGACGTCACTATACGAAAGCCAATGGGTGCTATGCACGGACACACTCCCTCGGCTAACCGCGTGACTTTACGTCACATTCGAGCAAAATGAGTATTTAATGTATTAAGCACTTATGTCGTCTAGCATCAGGTTTATACTGGAATATGGTAAAAAATATCGTAAGCGCCTCCCGCCCTGTGGCCAATTTTGTCTGAACAAATATTCATCGAGCTACAAGAGGTTAAAGACAGGACAACAGCGAGCTCAGAATAGCGTCATAGGTCACACCCGAAAACGTCGGACTAGTTTTGGCACAAGATTGAAAGAAGTTTAAATAATTCGACAGTGATGTAAAAACTTTCCATCAATTGTTTTTAAATAACCATGATCCGTTTGTGGGGCTTTCATTATTTTTAAGGAACCTTAAGCCATCTCATCGTTGTCTGGGTAACTAATTGTAACTGCCTACTGTACTAAAAATATTACATACCGTTGTAACTAAGAGATAACTGTTGATATGATAAGTAATCGACTTTGGGATTTCATAAATTATAGGTACAGAAACCATTTGCACGATTATGATCAGATATCGTAACATTTATAACAATTTTGGTGAATCATAATTGAATTAATGGGATCTCTGTGCATATTTTCTAGGGATTATCAATTTAAGGACATTTAGGTACACTGACTTATAATTTTATACGTCATAAGTGTCGTAACCACATAATATATAATCGTAACAGAGTACCTCTTGGTAAAATAAATACGACGCAGGAACTATAAATATGAACTTATTATCGGCAGAAGCAATAAGCGGATTAGCAAGTAAGTATTAGAAAAACATTCATTTGTCGTCAACTTGTTTTCAAAACAACTAAATTTAATCGCTTTAGCTCTAGATCTGTTAGATAAACTTATGATGAAATACATAAACATAACTAAGCGTTTACCTATTAAGAACGATCGACGATAATATTGATATTTGTGATAATGTGGTCAAGTTAATATTATCATGATTCTAAAATAGAAAACAACAAAGAGAAGATATCCATATTTGTCAAACACAAACAAGCAATACTCGCATCTGTTTGGTATGCTCAAGTACCGTAACTAGGTATTATCCTTAAATCTATTTTTTTAGATTAGTTCTGCTAGTGCAGAACAACGACCGATAAATTATTGATAAAACAAACATCGTGTGGGGTGATGTAGGTATAACTAAGTAAGTACACATGTATACTGTATAGGCATGAGTGATGCAAAGTCATTTATATATACATTCACACCAATATAAGCATTAAGATACGTTTCATAGACATGAATGTTGTTCGAGTGAATTACTTTCTCGGTGTTATTCAGTTTTTAACAGTATTTAACATTTATTATCATAGCAATCGTCGCGTGTTACTAGGGTCTTTAGAATAACATGATAATTTTGATAAAAACGCCGATAATGATATTGTTTTGAAGTTGTGTCCAGAATTAAACAATGCGGGTTAATGGTACGCTCCACCTCTAACCTTGATAAGATTGGTATAATAAAACAATGACAATCAGGTTTTATTATTTGGGAGTCTATTTCCACTCTCGAACCCGAATTAGATCAGGTATGGTTGAAGTACCAAAATGTTGTAAACAATATTATGTGTCAATAAAGATTGATAACGTGACGTCACGCACACATCACTCGACCTTCAACATGTTGACATTGCGAAAACAACATTTCATAGTGACTGTACATAGGTACATCCTACCCTACCTACTTTCTTAAGTAGTTGTTCGGTGAAAGTTTTATTCGGCTAGCTAGACAATAAAATAAATATTTAGCACCTAATATTTTGTTCTGAAATATTAGGAGTAGATAGATATACTCGTACATACTAACCAACGGCAGGACAAACAAAGGGAAAACCATTAGGTACCATATTATTTTAATTGAAGCAAAACAAAGTAGGCAGGTAAAAATAGTACAATTGTTCAGAAAATCCTGAAATTCATTCATGAAAATTGCACTAGGTATCTCGGTAACTCGACAGTTTTCTATGGAGAGATTAGAGGTTAACCATTTTAGCATTGATGAAGATTGTCTGTTTTTAACTTTCTATGTAGTATCTGATCTATTCTACCATAACAACCTTGTTTCAAGTGTGACATTAAGTTGCCGATATCGATCAGACCGAGATATGGATGTACATGCACACTTGTATTTACATAAAATAACTTTCATTTAGCTTCAAAATTCAGAGCTTAGCTTTGAAACTTTCGGCTGTAGAACATCTCCAGATCTCCACATTGATGATGAATGATGATATACTGCTATGCTATTCTCTTATTGACACATTCGACGCTGCGTTCGTCAACGAGCTCGATGTCGAGACAGCCTTATCTAAAATCCTAGCAATTTGATTTGACATTAGGAATCGAGGCTGTGAGCGAGGTTGTGGGCGAGTTCGTCGCTGTTTTTCGTTAGAGAATACGAAGTTCGTACATTAAACGTCAAACTCTCGACGCAATGTAGTTCCAGCTCACGCCGCATTCGTCGCCGAGCACTCACACTAGTGTCAGTGTGTAATGTTTAAAGTACATTAATGCTCGACGCTGCCGCAGCGCTGACACAGCGCTGACAGCAAGGCGGTTTCCTTAGTGAATAACACTGCTGACCGACCGACAGTTCGATAGTAAGTTCCTACTCGTACATTCCACGGTGCTTGGCCTCGAAATAGCTCAGGCTAGCTATGTCGCAAGCCCGCCACGATCCTTACCTTCTACTTCATGTACTTCTACCTTGGGGTAAACTAGTATTAGTTTGAACAAAATTGCGTAAGAAAGGAACAGTTGAAAACGTCATTTTCTTAAACTTGACATAATGATGGAGTAAGCGATGTTAACTTATTTCAAATTAGGTCCTGCGGCCTTACAGACGCCGAAATCCTCGAAATTAGCTGATTTCGGAGTTCTCGGTAGTAGGCCTGAAATGCTATGGGAAATATCCGGTGCAATGTATGCAAGGCTGTAGAGCCCTTCTTCATACATTTTTTTACTATAGTCACACAAGTAGATTATTTAAGTCAAAGGTGCTCTCGTCGAGGATTCTCTACAGGGTTTTACACGAGCCACTGAAAAACTTGAACGGGGTGATTTAGTAGGCTATACTAAACAACTTTTACTATGGGGCCAATCACAAAATCATTCACTGAAAACCTCGTGTAATACGTTGTAAAGGTTTGAAACGTCTCGAGCAATTTTCTCGTGATTGACAAAAATATTACCTACACATAAAATATTTACAAAATTAGTAGTAGTTATAATGATTGGGGGACAATGCCCAATCAACTATTACATTTGTAAACGAGTTGAAACTAGTATTGTGTAGTAGTAGTCAATTGACTAATTACTTAATTAATTAAAAACTTGGCCATCATTGGTACTGATGGCAAAGGAATTATCAATTTGTTTTGATGACATGTTTACTTAATTGTTGACATCACGAAAATTACCTTAAGAAACATGTTGAAAACAAACAAAAAGTGAAGTTGAGCCAATTATTTAATATAGAAGCCTCCAGGCACCAATATTTTTTGGTTATAACCGTTTTTAGCAATAACTTTATAGATAACTATACAAGATAACGAATACAATGAGTGGAGTGGAAGGACATGCCTTCGTAGGTGGTATTAAAGACCAGAGATAAGTAAGCTCAATAAGATGATTCCCTACATAAGTATATTGTATAATGTGTAGCCTAAAAACGTACATTATTATATACCTATGTAATAGGTTTCACATGAGTAAATAACGTGATTTAGCTTTTGACATTACATTGTACCGACTTATCGAAAAGAAAGTAAAAATCAATTGATCAATCAGGCTTTTGTCACCAACTTATCGTTGGTTGATTTATAGCATGAAAAGCATTTACTTATCTAAAAACAATAACTCGAGCAACAATGGCCGTTCAGCCAACGTGTTAAGAACTTCAACACCCGGCCAATGACATCATTGCCGAAAATACAAAGAAACGTGACTTTTTCAAAATGAAAGTTAAAACTTCTCGAAAGTTCGGAATGTTCACGTCATATTATAATTATCAGATTTTTGGGATGATTCGTATCTTCATGCAATGACGATTATGAAAGACCTATAGAATATAAAATCGCAGTCATTGTGATGTGATTGTACAGATGATTCACAATTTAGATTGTTTGATTGTACATCCAACCAGCTAAAATTTTAGGCCTGTTTATCAAGCCACGATGACAATTAACGTAGCTATCAGTGAACGTGTTTTTATCGTTGCGATAAGGAACAAAGTGGCTTAGAATTGCAATCCGTTGACTGTATAGGAAGGCAAGAAATATTTTGCACTAGGTTGAATTGCTTGGCTATATTGGCAACTGCCCAACTCTAGATAGGATAGATAGATAGCCGGTTTAAATTTAGACGATGACTGTAATTCGTAAACTTTTCCGCGATAGACCCTACTCAAAGTTAAAACAAATAATTATTGTCGTTTATGGGAGGGACAGAAATTGTATTCAGGAAAGTATGTGCCTAGGTATTATAATGACACTATGGACAAGTTGTAAGGATAGGTTTGAAGAAAATGTAACTCCGCATTCGCAAGTACTAATTAGAAATGGAATTGACATCCAAAGTGAAAAATGTAAACTACTCCTACCCACGCTAACAGTAAACTTGTACAAAATACAGATCCAGAAATTACAAAAGGTCATTCTGCTATAACCTATTTGTATTGCATCAGCACTACATTTAGTAGTGAAATACAAGATAACATTGCATGAGAAATATTTTGTAGTCGACTTTCGACTAATCAGTCTTCTATATAACCACTTCGAAGACTGATCAAAAGTGAACTTGTTTGACGAGATATGACGTAGTCGCCAAGCCCCCTAGGTTGTTTTGCAAGTGAATAACAAATTCAGTTACTAGGCAAACAGGTAGGTGGAGCCATATCGATAGTGTATAGGTACGTATGAGTGAGTACTTAACAAATGCCCCACGTCACAGCTATCCGCAAAACAAACTGGTGCCCGAGATTATATCATCTCTGCCACTCTTTCCTGGTACTAGCAAGTGTAACGGAGATGGCAATATACCGCCTCAGTCGCAGTTGGTATTTCGGCAACTATAATAAATGTACACAACACACCTACACCATCACAAGATGTTTACGGTGCCTAATTTTAAGTCCAGACAGTCCAGTATAGATGAAGCAGAAAAACAATATTGATGGATTGGGATTGGTAACAATCTATCATTGGACATACATAAATTTATGAATAATAGAATTAAACATGATCGATTATATACATATTTACTGAGTACTTAATGTGTGTAGGTCACCTACCTATATAGTATTTTAGTGAAAAATGAAAATTGGAATACTATTTTAAAAATAAGGGTTTGTTGTATAAAATCTAAATTGGAACCCAAAATAAAGGTAATCTCGTTATGGTGCGTTCAAAAGAAAAGAGCATTCGCTGTTCTATCCCCCGTTCTGGGCATTTCTCAGAGCATAAACGGACATCTCATTCATCTGGTCACGTTTTTTTGGAAGTGGCTGAATGATTTGAGGTTGGTTTTGGTTGTCTTATAGAGAAACGGGTGCTGTATCTGACGACCGAAAATGGTACCAAATGATGCAGCCACTTTCGAAAAAACGTGACCAGATGAATGAGATGTCCGTTTACGCTCTGAGAAATACCCTTCTACGAAATCAACCAATCACGTTTTGTGTAACGTTCGAATTTCGTAGAGTGGGGGGATAGCACAGCGAAAGCTCGTTTGGTTTGAACGCAGCTTTACATCTGAACACGAAATCTAAGAATTGTTTCCCTTCGTATGTATTTTTTACGGAAACGTCCATTTATATATTTGTCTCAATTAACTTCAGTGTAATGAATACTGAAGTTCATTGTGACGGCATTATGAATTCGTACTATTCCGTGAAAAGCCTTAGGGAAAGGATTAAGCATAAGCACTGCATCAGTGTAGGTACCTAAGGAACAATTTACAAAAAGTAGTGGTGTTGGTGTCGTTTAAAAAATTCTGAAGTACCTACGAACCGAACGGGACAATATGGGAAGATACCTACCTACTCTAGAAAATACGAATTTAAGTTTTGAGGTGACAAGGTGGGAGAGAGGTCATCGTACTGTGGTGGCCATACTCGCTTTGCCTACTTTAGGCATATATTATAGACATCTATTAATTTCTGTCTAAGGTACATTTTTGAGCTTTCGCCGCTTTTCGTTCTAGAGAAATTTGTGTCATTGCGCAGTTGGCAAGCTGGATAGGTAGTCAAAAGCTTGGCGACGCATTCCTATTGTAATGGGAAACGCATGCATGCGACACGCAATTAAACATGACGTGACGTCACACCTGTCTCGGTACGGTCAGCACTAGATTTGGATAGAAATTTATAACTTATTTCTTTGACATAAGGCGGAAAATATTTACGGACTAACGACTACTGTACTCGAAGCATACGTGACAGACACCTAACGTAAAATAAACAAACAAGCACGTAATTTAGTAGGTACACAATGTACTTTCCCAGAACATGTGATTGCAATTGTGACTAGAGGCTTGAAAGGAAATACCAATCTTGGGAATAAAGAACAATGCTGATTGCAATTTTGTAAGAAATTGTGTACCCATACCATGAATTATGTACTAATAAAGGGACTAGAGGATTACAGTATGGGGCTCTTCAAAAAAAGGAGTTAATAGGTTTTTAGAGGGTTGGCAACACGCGTGAGAAACCCCTGGAGTTTTAGGCGCCCATAGGCTGCTTACCACCAGGCCGAACGTATGATTGTTTGTCACCAACATGATATAAAAAATTTAAATGAATTCTAGATATAACATACCTATCTTGATTATTTCCGTTGCGATATTGTATCTTGAATAGGTAACTAGGTTGTTTATCATAGCCATCTAACATACGTGTAAATATAGACTGTGACGTCATATGTATAAGTCTTACTTATCAACAAATTATGCATCAGATAAAAGATATACATGGCTACATAGATATAACTCATAGTGAATTTCACTTAAGGTCACAGGAAAGTCGATGGCCATCTTAGAAAAGAATATGTTCGAAAGAAATAGGGTTAACATACTCACATCTTCCGAAAGATCTCTTAAAATACAGCTGTTCCACTTTATTAAGCTATTATGATGTTATGCAATTATTCATGGGAGTTTCAGTCTCAATCTCTAATACAATAGAAATATCTTTCCAAATATTCTTATTATACAGACAAGGTGGCCTTCCCTACTGGACAAACCCTAAAACTAATGTTTACTATTACTTAGAAAATTGAATGCTCACTTAATATTTTTCAAATAAACAACAGATCAAAAACAAAAAAAAAATATTTCCAATAATCTAGAACAAAACGAAAAACTGTACACCAGCCTGAAGTAATGTGTCAATGCACTCACAGCCCTTTGTACAGGTGTGGCAATTATGACATTTGTCAACATTCAGAATCTTATTATTGAAATAATTAAACTGGCTAATAAATAAGATTTAAGAGGTTTCATACTATTCTACCTATTTGACTACCCCAGTGGCTACTTACATAATATGCATATTCTTTGTAACAGCTACAACATCAATTATGATACTCTCTTGATATCGGCACCAAAATGTGACTTGTTTGCGTGGAGATGGGCAACTGTGTGCAGTGAATGTTTAAGGTTTTGCGAGTCGATGGATGATAGGCTGTCTAGTACCTTTGTTTGATGTCACACTATTTTTATTGTATTACATAGAATATTATGTTTTGTTTCTGTCATGTAACCAATGTTTGATTTCTCGGTGTATTGGCTTGTCTGTAATGCCGTGTAAATATGTTGTTAAATAAATAAATGATACTGCATCCACTGGTTTCGAATACCTTAATAGATATACCTTATATCAGGGACCAGAACGTTATTTTCTCCATACAAAAAGAATGGTTCTTTTTTCGTTCTTTGGTACATAAATAGTAAGTTAATGTAGTAATTTAAAAATACGATATTGTAAACTACACAAAATATTCAGCAGTACATAAAGCGCATAAAACATTTAAAAATATTGGGCTATTTCAAGGTTTTTCTAAAATACCGGTTCCGGTTCTTGCCTTATATATATTAAAGCTCTGCCCTATATAAATTACTAACTAACCTATTTATGTTGTATCATGTCGCAGTCTATGTGAGAAGGCCATTATTTACCATGCTTTTGAAAAACATAAATGCAGCTAGTTTTTCCTATTTATATGACTAATGTTGGATAGAAAGAATGGGTTCTAAATATAATTGATATATGTACATCTTAGTAAGTAATTTTGAATCTTAGTTAAAATTAGAAGTATTCTCTCACCTTGAGATTTCAGTGAGAAATGCCGATATAGCAAAATCTAAAATTACTTTATTTCATTTGGCTGCATTCTCTAAATACAACAATGTTAGCCTTGAAGTGTAAGAATACTAAAAACAATTGTGTATTCTAGATGTAAACATAAAACATGTAACTGAAGCAAATAATTACCAAGGTCAAACATACTATTATTTTTTAGCTAACTGAGGAAATCTCAAAAGGTACCTATGCAATAGCGAATCCTTCTCAAATCTACACAAAAATAACATAAATTGCCTAGTCTTAAAGAAAATAGCTAAATAAGTTAAATTTGATATTTACAGTATTTTGAGATCAAATTAAATTATATACTCACTTAGTAGGCTTCGTCTTCATCCAAATAGGTAGTGGGAATCGGTCCTTAATCTCAGCATCACTGGATGCCATTGTTTCTCTTTGTATAGGTTTCCACAAAGTAAAAAATCACAAGGAAAATTTAATATTAAATTATTAAAGAGACACCTGTTTAGTTGGTGTGAAAGACTGAATGTTAATAAATATTATCTTGAGCAGAAATGATAAGGCAGACTCAGTTATCAGCACTGGATAGAAACATATTGGGGACACTTCAAAAACAAAGTTATTAATATTATTAAATAAAAAGATAATAATTTACAATATACTGGGTTTTTATGTTCAGGAAATTTGAGTTTCCGTTGATTTGAAACCTTGATTGGTAGAAGTCATCTGTAAAGAAAAATAAACAATTTTTTAGCTTAGTTTTGTCCATGAATTCATTTAAAGTCGAGTTTTCGGCGTTTATTTCAATAATGACGAGTTGATATTTTGGTATAGTTCCAGATGTTTTATTAACTAAACTGGATCAAGGTGAATTGATAACATTTTCTGCTTGCATTGACAGATCAGCTGAGACAAACTGCACAGTTTCATGGCAATGCAGTCAATTGGAGTCTTTTATATAATCGTACTTCCTAGCCTGTTAACTCGGATATTGGCCGACATACTGCACATATTATATTTTATGCTCAATTGTTAGTACCAGTAATAACCCTAATATTTGATTGTATACTATTTCACAGGGAATTGATATACATGAGATACAAACATATAGTTCAATTTATAAGTGATTCAATAACCCTTAAAAGTGTTAACTAATCCAGATGACGACGGTAGCTAATAAATAGTAAAAATGTGAAATGATCGTACAAATTTCAGTTTAAACTTATTATAGAGAATCAGATTATACTTACACTTTTTAGATCACTGTTTTTAACACGAATATAAAACATTTTAAAGATATTACAAGCCAACCAAATAAAGGAAACGTGTACGAAAGATTAGTCAATCAAACACACAGCAGACAGCGTTGGTTGTGCGTTCGACTCATG
>JALPQI010017386.1:0-21484 GCA_025490895.1 Thaumatotibia leucotreta | reverse complement strand
TGGTTGCCAAGTGTAAATTTGTTAAACAATTTTTGGTCTAAAACGACAGGATACCTTTAATTAGTGTCAATATTCATTTATATTTTTTGATCAAGTACTAATATAATTGTTTAACTTGCCTATTATTGAAACTATACTTACGCTGAAACCATTTTCCATCCGAATTATCCACACTGTACCCATAAGACAGATAAGTTGCCTGAAATAAACGGTTTCAAAAGAATATTGTCTTCAATAGCTTCTTATTTTGGGTAACAGAATCCCTAGCCAAGATGCCATTCTGTAATCGTATACGATAAGCGATAAGTACAGGTGTAGTGAGAAATTACTTGCCTTCGGAAACTTTCGTAAACACATGCTGTTCAGGCAGTGTCACCGAGTCTGACTGAAGTAGCATGACAGCTATTACTGTCAGTCTCAGTGAGATAGACTGAAACAGCATGACGTTGACGAACGTTTCCGAAGGCAAGTCATTTCTCACTAATCTCACTACATCTGTAATAAATCAGAATGAGATTCGAACGAAAGGTCACGTGACTATTTCCATACATTAAGCCCCATTTACACGGTGCGAGTTTCTCGCCTCAATCATGCAATTATCGTAGCACGAGAAAAAATATCGTATCTTGTAAACTATTTGTACGATATCGCACGAGAAGAGGCGAAAATTGCCTCGCCTGTGATGATTGGACATATCCGTCTAAACAAGATCTGAATGCGAGAATAGTATTTCGAGTTCATGTACTAATTAACTAGAGCCGGAACATTACGCTGTTCCTCTTTGCCCTCCATGGTCTTCAACATCAGGTCCACTCCACTCCACCAAATTATGGCTTCCACGAGAAAATGCTCAAGTTACATATGAAAAGCCTCAAATCGCAATGCACATGCCGTTTAAGGGAGTTTCATCATCATCATCATCATATCAGACGAAAGACGTCCACTGCTGATCATAGGCCTCCCCCAAAGATTGCCACAATGACCGATCCTGCGCCACCCGCATCCAGCGGACTCCTGCGACCTTCACCAGGTCAGGGCTCATGCATAAATCATGTGATGTTTTTTTGGCTACTTTTTGACCCCCCCCCTCCCCCATGGTGATGTTTGGTGACTTTCTTGGCTAGCCCCCCCCCCCCCCCCCTAGCAGTCTCACGTGTATTTTTTTCATTCAACTTTTCACGTTCGGTAGCCGAAATTGACAATATTTCTTAGTATGTTCATCGTAAAAAAATACACGTGAGGTCTCCTTGTACCCCCCCCCTCCCCTACCGTGATCTTTCGTGATGTTTTCTTGGACCCCCTCCCCCCCTATAGGACCTCGCGTGATTTATGCACAAGCCCTCATCAGTTTAAGGAGTTTAAATTAGCCCAATTAGCATTAATCCCAAATTTAGACCTTGAAGTTATTTCATATAAAGCTAATGATAAAAGTCTGAAATCAGATGAAAGATATGGAATTGGTCTTCTTTCTAAAAATATATCTATTTCAGATAAAAAAGGAATTAACAAAATCGATTTAGTAATGACGGTAATAAACATTTTAAAAATATTTAAAATACATTCGCACGAAATGAAAACTCTCCTTTTGAGATATTGAAGTAGTTTGTATAACAGTATGCTGGTAATGATAAGATAAGCAACTAATCACGTTTTAAGTTGACAGGTAAATCTCGTATGAAAATCGGTTCGCACCGATTCGTGCGATACTCGCTCGTTCGTGAAAAAATGGCATACGAGAACGCGTTTAGACGAGTCAAGATATCGTAAGCAAATATCTCGCTAGAATCCAGCTCCCCGTGTAAACTATTTCGCCTGGCGATAATCTCCGTACGAGTATCGAACGACATAATCGTAGGCGAGTTTTTGTTTCTCGCATGAATGTAAACATTTTTATACGATACTCGCCTGTCGATTATCGCATACGATAATGTCATACGATTTCTCGCCCCAAATCATGCGAGAAACTCGCACCGTGTAAATGGGCCTTAAGCAACTAATCACGTTTTAAGTTGACAGGTAAATCTCGTATGAAAATCGGTTCGCACCGATTCGTGCGATACTCGCTCGTTCGTGAAAAAATGGCATAAGAGAACGCGTTTAGACGAGTCAAGATATCGTAAGCAAATATCTCGCTAGAATCCAGCTCCCCGTGTAAACTATTTCGCCTGGCGATAATCTCCGTACGAGTATCGAACGACATAATCGTAGGCGAGTTTTTGTTTCTCGCATGAATGTAAACATTTTTATACGATACTCGCCTGTCGATTATCGCATACGATAATGTCATACGATTTCTCGCCCCAAATCATGCGAGAATCTCGCACAGTGTAAATGGGCCTTTATTATGGTCAAGTGACTTATCGCTTATCGTATACGATTGCAGAATGGGGGTTGTCAATTAATCACGTCATACGATTTTGGTCTATTTTAGACAAGCCCCCCCCCCCATCCCCCATGGTGATACTTGGTGATATTTTCAGCCAATATCTGACCTGTAATTTTTTGCAACTTAATTAGTCCTTTTAATAACACTTCAATTTACGTACTTTATTTAGCACACGTGATAGGAAAAAACTTTTTTGCCAACTACGAGGTAAACATCCACTTTGTTTCAAAACTCAGTTCAGGATTTGACATCTGGTTATGTTTTAAAAAAAATATGCTGTTCAGCAGAGTGACAAAAAATTACACGTGATTTGTCCGATGACCCCCCCCCCCTCCCCTATGGTGATAATTGGTGATATTTTTCTTCACCCCCCCTCCCCCTATACAGTATGACGTGATTAATGGACATGCCCATGCATCTTGGCTAGGTTTGCTGGTTTCTCCAGGATCATTTTTTTATGTAAAAAAAAATATCTAGAATCAACTTACTAGAATCTTAGTACTCAACTCACATTGGAAGTCTCTAGATAAAATATCATGGGACATTCTTAGACAAATCGAACTAGTCCCACGGTAAGCTCGAGTGGGGCCCAATTGTGTAATGGGTACTAAGCTACATTACACAGGGTTTAAATATTTATCAAACGGGTTACTCACATAATTTAAGTCGATAATTGCTCGACATGTTTCGATTAGGGGATCCTCATCATGGAGTACGCGCTACCACCAACTTTTAGCCGATTTTTTTGCCAACTTTCATTTGGCCGAATTTTCATTTGACAACTAGGTTCTAGGTTAGGTTCAAACATGATAATTATGCGAAAGATACTTCTGCGTAACGTGCTTTGCCATGTGATGATTCTGCCAAATGAATCTATGAGAATAATAGTTTGGGAAGTGATAATATGCCTTAAAATTTTCGGCTACGGCTACGTACTTATTAGTATACTATTTTCAGTACACTTGTTCAGCACTACCACATTTAATACAGCCCAATCACTAAACCAATCACAATTTCTTATTTACCGCCCATAATACACAATATACTATTATCAATGTATCATACATAATAAGGATAAAAAAACTTACCAAAATAAAAATATGCAAGTGTCTCATTATGTAAATACCAACATGAAAATTGAATTTTAAATCGCAAAAAACATGGTTTACCAAACATAATTGATTTACAATCGATTTGAAAATAATTATCTTAGGAAAATGGGTTTTCCGTTGCAAATTGATTTGTTTCCTTTTCACTGTTGTTGTCAACGAAAATATTAGAAAACTATAACTTCTAAAATTTTTTCATGAAAATACCTTCAGGTCAAATTGAAGCCAAGTATGTTGGATTTACGTATTGTTATACATAGGTCACTAGATAAGTTATGCAATACATTTGTATGTATTTTTTGTTTTCGTCATCATCATCTCAGCCATAAGACGTCCACTGCTGAACATAGGCCTCCCCTCTGGACCTTCACATATACCGGTTACATGCGACCTGCATCCAGCGTTTTTGTTTAATGTAGGACTATTTGTTGCAAATTTATCTAGTGACTTAAGTATTATAATAGTATAGCTTAGGTAAGTAAGTACCTAATAGTCGCCTTACGATATGTGTTAAGGTGGACTTAGACCAAACGAGCGAATGCTCTTTCTATCCCCCACTCTACGAAATCAACGAATTTCGACGAATCACGTTTTGTGTAACGAACGAATTTCGTAGAATAGGGATTGAATGAGCATTTCGCTCGTTTAGTCTAAATCCACCTTTAGAGTCCAAATCTGTCGACGCGAATTCGGCTAAATTTATTTATGAAAACCTTTATTACTACGCAATAAGAGCGAAAAGAAACCGGAAAACACCGATCTATGGTGATATGGCGCGATTTGCCTCAAAAATGCGACAGCGTCAATAGTTTTGAGGAGACCCTTACAAGGAATTATTGTTTATTGCGTTACATCATCATCATCAGCCTATGATAGTCCACTGCTGGACGTAGGCCTCTCCGATTAACAATGTCGTATGTATAGTCGCATTAGGAGGTAAATGCCCATAATCACCACGCTAGGCAAGCGGATTGGCGATCGAAGTGATGTGTCCATTGCATTATGATGACGCTGCTGCCCGTCATCAATCTTGCATCAGATAATAAATAATCAGTGACACTTCAATCCCTTAGTCGACTTTTACAACACACGCAGGAGGAGTTGGGGTGGTGACAAATGTATTCTTACTGCCGTCACCACACGGCATTACTTATAATTGCGTTACACACTTGATCAATTTTTATTTACCACTCTTAGGGCTGATTTTTCAATTCAAAGAGACGTTTCTCTTTTCTCATATCATCAATCAAAGAGCTAATATTTATCTGACTGATACTGTTAACTGCCGGGGATTGAAAAATCAGCACTTAATTTTTTTTATGTGACGATTGTGACGAAGGTAGACAACTGAGCTCTCAGTCCACCTGATGGAACGCAGGAACTGAAGCCCATGGATATTGGACATAGTGACCAAAAAATCGCCTATGCGCTGCCTACCCTGAGGACTTAGATAGATTGCCTCTATCTATGAAATCGGCTACCATACATATAACATGGACGTCTAATGCCAGCTCAAAAATGCCCCCAAAACCAATTGTTCAATTGTGCCAAGATGGGCAGGACATAGAGCATTTCGTGACACCGCGCATATTTCGGCGCAACATCTTTGACAAATGTTTATAGAATATCGCCAATCAAAACGTTGATGGACCAATCACAACTATTTTTAAATGGCGGTTTAAGTTTTTATAGGTTGAAATTCAAATTCATTGCCGTGATGCATTGAACTGGGGGTGACACTTGTCACCTAAAATCCAGAATTGTTTTCGAAAGGCAATTTAGTATGGCGTGCTGCGTCCATGTTTTATTTGTTCGTAGTATGAAATATACCTACTATGTACTATTATTACATACCTCAATAAACAAAAAAGTACAGTGACATAACTAGAGGTAGACAAGAAGCCTTATCGCTTAAATCGATCTCTTCCAGACATCCAAACTACTGTTGATTATACTTAATTAATGAACTTTAAGCCTACCCTTCACTGTAGTTTTTTCTTATAAAGTATGTATGTTATTTGGAATAATAATTATAATTGTAACACCACGCAAAACATGGAGTTGTTTATAATTGTTGAACACCACGGGTGGACAGCAATTATGAACTGGGGCTTAATTTCACCTGTTTTGTGACAAGTTGTGACATGACCGCCATTTTCATGATCACTTACTAAAATGGTTTTCTTATGGCATCAAAATGTAGCGCTTGTTAAAATGGGTAGCAAAGTAGGTAGGTAATGTAAGATTTTGTGAAAAACTAATCAAATTATTTTTTATGAAATATATTAATTTGTGTTTTACGTGTTGGGCAAGGCTGAGGAAGCGAATCAGTGTATACATACAGAGTGGCCAAAAATAAGTGCATTCCCCTTGACATTGAGGTTTTGGGACGCAGAATAGGTTCAAATTTCATAATTTCAGGACCGTTTATGAAAAGCTATTTTATATGGCGTGCGAGTTCCATTTTCTTTTGTCCGTAGCAATAAATACATATATTATTGGGCAAATGCACAAGACTGACCAAATCCTTTGCGTTTTGACATTAATTGATCAAAGTTAAATCTCCGTATATCTGGCTCTAGCCTAGCCCTAAATAGGTAGATATGAACATTTAAATCTTCGTAGTTAATGTAAGAATATCCAAAAGAATTGGTAACTGTTGTTCCAGTCTTGAGGATTTACCCTTGTTCAAGTTTGCAACCTTTAAGATATATTCGGTTTATTGTGGCAACGCTTCCAATTTAAAATATTTAGTAAAACAGTTAGGTACTTAGGCAGCTAGCCCAGCTATCAGCTATCGTTGCCGGGCGAGTATCGCCGTGTCTCTTTTATTTACACGGGAGTGCGTATCTTTTGTTCGTATTTATAGCCGATAGTTCATAGCTTAGTAGCTCGCGGTGAGACCAGTGCCTTACTCGTAGAATCCACTTTTCTAAGTTCAATAGGTATATTTAATATAGAAATTTGATATTGGCTGAATGCAAATGCTATCTTGTCTATGCAATGACAGCGATTTGAACCGTTTAGTATCTTCCACAAGTGTCAATATGGAGCTAGTTGTTCGGTCGTCGCACTTGAGAGCACACGCGTTTACTTACCGGTGTTTTCACCAAAATATTTTTTTTTATTTTTTTTTTATTTATTTGAACCAGCAACTGTCATTACAGGCTTAACCTAATGCAATAGTGCCTTATTGACTAATTCTTAATCTAATTACAATTTCTACACACAACACATAAACATACTTTTACAAATTCGGACATAGAACAATTAAAAATGTCTATTTGTTTGTGCAACTAGATTTAGTATACGAATGGACCGGTTTAGAGGCGCCTTTCGAAGCAAATTCGTTATAGCGAATATACATTTGTTTGTGAAAATTAAATATCTCCAAGTCAATATCTCAAGCAATATTAAGTGAGGTCGAATGCGCCTCAAGTAAACTTGAAAAAAAGGCTACTTTCGTACTCTGAACATATCAACAAAGCCTGGTGGGGAAAACTATTGTTTCACTTTTTATATCATGTCAGACAAGATATCTTGCATATAACAAGATACTGAGAATTGGTTACTGGTTTTTTAAGTAAATAAAGACATGAAATGTATTGGTACATAACCACAGTGTGAGATATTTCTTCAGTTTCGTTGACCACATTTTCTTGGCTTTAACGATTGCAACATTTTATAAGAAAACCAATACAAAAACTCCCAGTCGCCTATCGTATTTAGTTTCTGAAAAAAATAATGTTCAAGATTACATTTATGACGTCATGAAAACACGTTTGTATTTTTATTTCCTCTAAATGCAAAATTAATGTGTTCATATTTTTTCTGTGTTTTGAAAGAACGATATTGAACCACATAAAAAAAATACAGGACTGTATAATTGATTATTTTGATGATATTACGTCTTTTTGTTTTTTTTTTTATAAAATCAATTTTTTTAATGATTTATTGACGGTCGCATTTTATTTTAGAGTTAAAAGACGTATGAGTAGTGTACCTTTTCTGTACCAAATTTTCACAATTTAATCATGTCGGACCTAGGACTTATAGCGTTTCTATGGTTTTGGCTCATTTCTATGTTAATAGGGTTGTCACAATCTGAAAACTGGCTATTATTATGTCGGGCCATGGTTTAGTGTAGTAGTTGCTAGTCTGTTCCAATAAGTGGACGCAAGCTACATGTGTCCTATCGTTCAGTCGCTTACGTCCTTTTTACTATTTTTTTGCGAAAACTCAAAAAGCTGAAAACAATATTTATTGTATTATAAGAATATTTGTCAAACCTTCAGAAGAGTCCGCTACCGTTAAAAGCATTTTTGGTAAAGCTGAAACGGAGACGCTTCGCTCGCCCAAGGATTTTTATGTCTATCTTCTTCATAATAAAGACGTTCGTCTACTACGAGAGCCAAGTTCTCGTCTTCATTAATTTCGGGTATTACTGAAGCATGTGGTTCAGAAGGCTTTAAAACTGTCACAACTTTATCCGGTAAAGTAGTTGTATTTGTTTATAACGTCGGTCTTTGAGAGACAAATCCGAAACATAAAAGAGTCCGAAGAATCGAGAGCACGCCGAATAAGACCTAAATTGTAGTCTTCCTGTCTACCTTTCGAGAGTGGTGCTCACGCACGATCATACTGCCAACATTTATTACGGGATTCGCCGGCTTGCTCGGACAGCATTGCTATTGGCAAAGGATTCATCTCAATGATTTGCCAACCGTGCATTAGAATTTTGTGCATTGTGACTCACATAAAATATACCAGTCATATGCCTTTACATAGTTTTCAGCCACAGAATACACGGAAAGCGTTAGCGACATAGCTGCTATTAAAATGGTGTGAAAATCGTCGACAAGCCACTGCTCTATACCGAGTATTCCGGCAAAAATCTTAGGATTTTTTTCTGAAAATACTGCCGATGAAAATGAGCAGTATTTCCGTCATTAGTGGTGCCCGAAATTTGTCTAACAACTTAAAACAACGTAAAACTTAACTAATGCATCTTAACTATGTGAATTGCGATAGACGCAACCGAATAGCCAAATGCTTATTACGACTGAAATAGAAAAGTCTAATTAAATGGTACCTAAGTACTATGCCTATGACCAACGACCAATAAGCGGACTCATTTTCATAGCTACCAGAGAATAAATAAATGAAGGGTCACCGGAAAGAACATGTCTAGTCAATTCAAATTACAGAAGGAAAAACCACCTCACTTTTGACAGAATAAGGTGTGAATTTGCCCTGATTTTTATAAAGCACTGGACAAGAGTGGCAAGAGTGGCAAGATGAAGATGATGTCGAAGGAGTTTGTGTTGTGGCGATTGTAACTAACCAGGATAAATCCCTGGACCGACGAATAGTTAATAAATAAACCTTAAGATTTTTAACGTATTACAGTCAAGTGCAAAAATAAGTATCGAAAGAATCCGTTCATAAATATGTTACGACGTTCTTATTACACAGAATTAGAGTGCACTGGGACATATTTTTGAACGTTTTTGTATACCCCTTATTTTGTCTTCGACTGTACAAGTTATTTTCTACCTGTCCTTCAAGTAGCACATATCGTACCTACTAGAAATTACATTACACTCACGTTTAATAGGTACGTATTGTAATTGACATTCATGGCAAAATTTCGCGAAATTAAAAGAATTTTTAAGATTTTGGGTCAAATATCACTTAGGGTCAAAAAGTAGCCGCATGGTTTATGCATGAGCCCTAACACTTCGCAAATAAACTTGTAATCGTGTACATTTGAAAAGTGACAACCCTGACTGAATTATTTTAAAATTCATATCTCTCGAGTCCTGCAATATTTGCATTTGATTTTTTTTTCACGAGTAGAACATTTTATATGCTATTCGTTAATTAATAAATAAACTAAATTAATTTAAATTCGTTATTTAAATTAATGTATTAATTTTAATGATAAATATAGGTAGTTTGAACATAATGTATTTCTGAACATAATTTGCATGTCGGATGACAACAGGATACCTGCTTCCGAAACCGTGTTGTACCTACTATCTGTACTTGTATATCTGTGTGTCCTTAGCAAATAAAATATCTTTATCTTTATCTTTATCTTTATTTTAAAATAAAATACGGCCATCGAGGGAATATCGAGGAAAAAAATGTTTTTTAATTGTAAGAAAATTGGCGACGCCGTCCTCTAGAATCATCAATTTTAATTTTTGATAAATGTTATCGGTGTATTAAAATTACCTTAATATAAACACGTAAAAATGATTTTAAAAACTAGGCATTAAATGTGAGTAAATTCAGTTTTCAGGTTTCTATGGACTTCTATGGATGTTTATTTCTTTTTTGAAAATATCCAAAACTATGATACATAGACCTACGGGAGTTTCAATGTTCGCTATTATTTGACATGGCAGATTAATTAAACAAAAAATCTCACTTTCGCAAAATTGAGGAAAAATCCCACACTTTGATAACGGGTAATTATAGCCTGTTTCATTATACCTGAAAAAATATATGTCAGATGAATATGTTAGTTGTCTTTTTCTTTTATACGCATGAAGAAAAGGATAGTGACATTGTAAATCAGACGTTTATGTATGTAAATCTGGGTATTGAAAAACAAGTCTTAATTAATTTAGTAAATATTAGAAAACATCTTAAACAAATCGAATTAGTCCCACAGTAAGCTCAATAAGTCTTGTAAACGACTGTATTGTGTAATTTTTGTAACAGAGAAACAGTTTTGAATTTCATTAAATATAATAAAACTATGAAAACGGATAAATTCGCGTATATACTAACTTTAACTTCATTCCGTCATCCGTAGACCACGAACCCTGTAAAAAGTGTTCGAAACGTCGGAATGAAGTTAAAGTTAGTTAATGTAAGCGAGGTTATCCGTTTTCATAGTTTTATGTCATAATAAAACTATGTACATTTTCTTTTTATAGGTAAATTGTTTATATATTAATTTTATCTTAATCTTATATGTTAATCTTGTCTGTCCGTTATTAAATATACAGGGTGATCCAAACCTTGACGTCAAAAATTTTTTTTTTAGATTCCTCACGTCATGAGCTATCAGAATATACCCCATGTATGTTAGCCGATTTTTTGTAGTTTTCGAGTTATGAATTTTTGAAAAAAAATTTTTGAGAAATTCTGGAATGAAGAAATTTATTAATAAAAAAAACTGTTGGATTTTTTAACTAGTTTCTTTTTGTAAAAGTATTACTACAAATAAAGCATTTACTGGCAAAAAAATTTGCGTCCTCACTTTGATACAAGTAGGATAAAAAATACTAAATTCAAAATTGTACGCTAAAAACGCATCAAAATAGCATTAATGTACGTAAATAAAAAAAATAAAACATATCCCAAGGATTTTTGGTAATGTAAAGACTGCCCTAGACCTTAAACCTTCGTAAAAGCAAAAAAAAAGTGATACTTAATAATGAGGATTTTTCGGAGTAGTCGGTCAAATAAACTTAAAAAAAACTTCAAAATTTTTAATTTAAAAATAAAGTGACATTTCGTCTGTTTTGTTGTTCTTATCAATAAACAAAGACAGAAAATACCACGGAAACTCAATTTGTGCAGTTATTCAAGTCATTTTTTACTACTTTAATTTTTTTTAGTTTTGACCGACTACTCCGAAAAATCCTCATTATTAAGTATCAGTTTTTTTTTGCTTTTATGAAGGTTTAAAGTCTAGGGCAGTCTTTACATTACCAAAAATCCTTGGGATATGTTTTTTTTTTTATTTACGTACATTAATGCTTTTTCATTTTTAACGTAAAATTTTGAATTTGGTATTTTTTATCCTACTTGTATCAAAGTGAGGACGCTAATTTTTTTGTCAGTAAATGCTTTATTTGTAGTAATACTTTTACAAAAAGAAAATATTAAAAAAACCCAATAGTTTTTTTTATCAATAAATTTCTTCATTCCAGAATTTCTCAAAAAAAAAATTTCAAAAATTCATAACTCGAAAACTACAAAAAATCGGCTAACATACATGGGGTATATTCTGATAGCCCATGACGTAGGGAACCTAAAAAAAATTTTTTGACGTCAAGGTTTGGACCACCCTGTATAATACTAATTGTAGCTTTATAATTACACTTATAAACTCATAATCCTTCATTATGTGGGGTGGGAGCTAGATAATATTTTGCAACATGGATTTGCGTTGGTAATCAGGGTTTTCATCGCACTTGCTGTGTAAGCGCCATATTGCTTGCATGCGTTGCAGGACTTGCAGGAGTTATAGAAAAATAAAATTACATAGATAGTAATATAAATATGATTGTACGTTATTTAATATTATTTTATCTATTAAAGTATTTTTTGCTCGCAAGTTTGATGAAAAATAATTAAATCGACAAACGCAGAGGTAATCGAAATATTTAACTATGTGACAGTGTACTTGTATTTGAAAAATAAGTACTATTTTGTACTTTTGTCTACTCGTAAATACATTCGGTAGTACTACCTCGTTTGCTGCAAATTATACTATATAATGTGTTGCACATCTATATTATGTTTCCTTTTAAAACATGTTTGAGCCCTGAAAAATACTACTACACTGATACGAGAAAGTCTTTACAAACACACATACTGTCAAAGTAAACCACATCAATCAAAGATGGCCACGAGCCACGTCAAATGCTACACATGTTCCCATTATGTTTACTCTCATTTTGTACAATCACAACAAATGCAAACGCCTTAAACTCATCATTATTTACCACCAACACCTGGCTTGGCTGTTTATTCAAAAACACGTGTCCAACAAATTTCTACACAAAACCACAACTGGCCACTAACAAAAGAAAAAAGCTTTCTCGAAAAAAAATAGCATCTGTCAGTTTTCCCGCGCGAAAATAACCTAAAAGTCTAATTTGAAAGGACAACGGGCATCAGCTGTCAACCACAAAACTGACCAAAGTAATGACTGGTACAGAGGATCCCATTGTGTCCTTGTCTAATTTAAGCATGCCTTCGTTTTCGCTTTTGTATTCATGGCGTGGTAAACTAAACGTGACGACCAAATTAAAAAGATACATCATCAATATCGCAGGTCCAAATTGAGGTGGGTCTTATAAAATTGGGCAGTAAATACATCCAGTTAAAAAAGAACTATAAAACAATTGAAATGGAAGGGATTAGAGTTCTTTTCCGGGTGGTTTTTGTTTGTGTGTTTGAGCGCGTGCTACAAGTGGTATAAGTCGGTTTGGCTTGTTTGTTGTTTAAACAATAAACAATTGTTTGTAAAGATAAGAGCACTTCACTTTTGGGGTGCGATTTGCTACCGGTTTTGAATTTTAAGCGTGTCCGTATTTATTTTCTTTGTTTTTTTACTGTCTGTGGTTTTTAAATTTAAGTGATTTATAGACAGTGCTGCTAATACTGCTGTTTTTAAGGATTTTAGCTATTATAAGTGTTTGTTCTTAAATCAGGTTGTTCTCAGAAGATAATAATGAATAAGTTACATTTTATGAATTTAAAAAGCAATCATTATAAATTGTGGTTGAAATTTCAATTAACAAGCCAACTCATCTATTCTGTAGGGCTAAAACTAGCAAATTAAGTCAGTATTCATAGACACAAACTGATAAAAAGCAAAGTTGTTTGTTATTTTTTGCCAAATCCTTTCTGCATTCTTGAGTCTATAAAATTCACTTAACCAATGTATAGTATAATCTCATAAGTTATCTTACAACCCCGATTTATTTAGAGCAGAACTTTTTTTATCTGAAATCGCAACAAAAAATATACCAAACATACCACCCATACTCGCAAGTATCTATTACATTGACAAATCTTATTAAACAAAACTTAACAATTAAAGAAAACCATAATACCACAACACATCAACGCGCAAGTCACTTTGCATTGATACCTTTGCTTTTGGCGGCATCGAAAAAAAAACAATATGTCACTGGTCCACAAAAGTGGCTATTAACGTCAAAATATTTTGAAAATGGAACGGCGCTTTGACACGCCGCGCGGCTGTGTGGCCGTTACCTGGGTCTGCGAATTAAAAAGGTTTTTGCCTATGGTATTGGGCGGTTTTCCTTGTGTAGTTATTTTGAGGTTATTGCGTATTCTTATCAAAGATCTGTTCAGTTGGTTAGAACTTAAATTTTAATTTGACATATAAATTACACGTCATGAATGAACAATACATATACAGCGTGTATATTTGATATAACCGCAAACTTTAGGGGGTCTTAGTATAGGCACTAATTAATATATTTATCGTAAAATTATTAAAAAAAGCAAACTTTTTTATTTTATAAATAAATTCAGCTCGCAATGTAAAGCTTTGTTGTTGTTTGTTGACAATAAACATCGTTAATGTCACAACTGTCACTAGAGATAAGTATACGCCGTACATTACTGCTCAAAAAAAAAACAAAAATTAATTACGGCATGGTAGTAAATGCTAAATTAATAATTGTCATAAAAGTTAGATTATAATACTTAAATCTACGTCTGGCTACTATATGCGGCTATATTTCATATACACACTGTATTACATAGTTCACAATTTTACGTAAATCGATAAGTGACTAGGTATTACACACAATAAACACTATAGCATATTATTTTGGACTTTAGACCTATCTGTTGGATATTGATGATGGATGGATGAAACTCTGCGTTAAATAAAATGTTTTGGAACTTTAATAGATTAAAAAAATAATAAAAACATATTAACATTTATGTATTTACCGTTTACAATGAAAACATTCGTATTTTTTTAAATAAAAGCACTAAAAATTCATTTTATTTACATATATAATAAAATATTTATTGTAAGTATCATATCGTAATAGATTTTAAGATTTCTCTTAATTATTAATACAGTACAAATAAGTAAAACCTTTTTCGAATTTCAAAATGCGTTGAATGGCGTAGTTTTCCATAGAGCCAATTTCTTCACGTCCATTGGCCATAGACGAACTTTTTGCACCGTAACTTTTTCAGAACAGCGGGATACGAGCTTTGGGAGTGCCGCTAGAGGCGGTGTATGTTTGTTGTTATTCGTTATTCACGTCACTTTGGTGCAATTTGTTTTTATTTCCGGAGTTTTATGACACAGGTGACAGTGGTCAGCAGGGACTTTGTGTATACAAAGGCTTTTTGGTGCTATTATGTTATGATTTTGAAAGTGGCATTTACAAAGTGACCTACAAAATTTCAGATTAGTTTCATCATATCAGACGAAAGACGTCCACTGCTGAACATAGGCCTCCCTCAGAGATTGCCACACGTAACGCACACACACAGTAACGCGCCACCTGCATCCAGCGAACTCTTTAAGGTGCATTCAGACCAAACGAGCATTCGCTGTTCTATCCCCCACTCTACGAAATCAACGAATCACGTTGTGTAACAATCGAATTTCGTAGAGTAGGGGGTTAGAATAGCGGATGCTCGTTTGGTCTGAGTGTACACTTAGTAAATAATTTATGTAGTTTCTAAGGAAAATTCGTTTTTGTGTTGTCTTTTGCCACTCATAAATAACAGACGCCTTGATTAAAATGATTTCTGTAACTATAGTCTTTTGATGTAGGTATGTACAGTCGTCATCAAAATATCAGAGCGGCCAGGGTTATCACAAATAACTGAACATTTTTTCATGGCATTAGAGTAGATGTTCAGATTCCATGTGTTCCGTGACCGTTCCGATATATCTGAGGCCCTACCGCGAATAGGATTGCCACCCGTACTATAACATATAGTATCGTACTATATTTGACTAGACTGTACTATATAACAATATAGTACGTAAAATACTATATTTTATTATATCGCCGGCGGGTTCAATTTTGTGCTTGTTTGGAATTTTGAAACGGAACGATAAATAGGTGTACTATTTTTTTGGCACTTTTTCTGTAGGTACTTTGTCTTGGTTATTTTGTCTTAAAAAAAAGGTGGCAACCCTAACCGCGAACCACGAACGAAGTGTCGCCTCCCTGTCACACTTACCTACGAATTCACGAGTGCGAGAGAGAGGCACCACTTCGTTCGTGGTTCGCGGTAGGGCGTCAGTTATCTACTGAATTTATTTACGATTTCTATCAAAATTACAAATATAATAATGAAAGATAGCTTAAGACTGAATTCTTTAATTTCTTCACTATGAATTATTATGTACAAAATTAATAAATTAGGCACACACTCCACGCACAAACTAAATAATTAAGAAACAAAAATACAAAGTTATGGCTATCGCAAAAATTACAGGCATTCGGAGTATTGAATTCAGAAAACTCAAAATGGCTTTCCATGTGTCCGTTAATTGGCTGCGTTCGATTCTGCATTATGACAATAACGAAAGGAGTTAATGTCATAACAATCATATTTTAAATTGGATCTTAATGGAACGTTTACTGGGCTTAAAATTGTACTTACCTTTAGTTTTTATTTCAAATATTTTAAATTGTGCTAAGCTTATGAAAAAAAACATTCGCATTTTGAGAGGTCATATAAATTTTCATTGGTTCAAGAATGCATTTTTTTAATTTAGGATCACCAACAAATAATACATCTTACTTTCTCTTAAAGACTTGTAAAAATCCATGTATTTTTATAAATACAGTATCTGTATCTGTAATTCTACGTATATCCGTGGTTGATGTTTATCCAATTACAGGTAACCACTGCTAACAGTGACATTATGACTTTATAACATAGGAATTATACCTTTTGTCAGTAGAAAACAAAAATTAAGCCAACCTTAAACTTGCATTACTTCATAATCACGCCCTTTTAGAACACAATCTTGTTTTATCATCAAATAAAAACACAAATAATGCCCTCATCGGGATTCGAACCCGGATCCTCCAGCTTCGAGGCTAAGAAACCGTGCAATATTTTAATTTCATTTTAATAAATCCACCTTTCATGTGTATTCCTCGAAAACTACGATATATATTTATATTACAAAGAATTTGAATAAAATTAAATCGACACAAAAGAGTAGTAACAATTTCGGCGCCAAATGCACCAACCGACCGAACACTATTCGAAAAAGGAACGGTGTCCTCTAGATACTTATCTACGCCTCTAATGGCCCATTGTTTCCAAATTTAAAAAGGAACAAATTCAAAATTGCCTTTTTTCTTCCAAATTTAATTACAGCCATTTTTACGCATGTCAAAGTGCTTTGACACTGTTCCAAACAGCCATAAGCGACTTTGGATTGTTCGTTATTTAAATCTTCTTAAAACCGTGTCATCAAAGTGTCTTAGACAATCTTATTTTTACAGTCGTATAAGATCAGTATTCCATACATTTTATATTGAAAATACGGTGTTATGAACAGTAAAATCAAACTTGTCGTTAGGTAATTTAGGTAATAAGTCAGTTCGAATTTTGAAATTGAGATTAGATTTCTTTATCAAAGCTTTGTTGACAATAGAAGTGGATTTTTAAGCCTTATCACGTTTCACTGATCTCCTTTGCATTGAATATGTCTAAAAAGTATTTAGGTATTTTGACAATAGCAGTTAAACATATTTAACAAACAAGCTGAAATAATAAGCAACAACAACATAATAGGTATTATAACTGACATTGAAAGATAGTCTCAAACAACATTTTACAAAACAATCACTTAAAAATGCATTATCAATGTAAATACAAATGTAAATGATTATTTCATTAAACATATTCAAAAACACGAACAATAAAACTGCAAAAATACAGATAATAAAACCACTATCTATTCATCTAATCGTTTATTCCAATGCCAACTCACAGAACATCCATTACCCAATAAAAACAATTCAAACTTAACAAAACTAAATTCTTACATAATACCAACATCGCCCTACGAACCGAAACCATTTCAAACAGACCGGATGTTATAAAGTAGTATTATGGGGCGATTATACGAAAAAACCACTAGCTTCCGTTGTGACGGGAATAGGAATCAAAGTATTAAAATTAAAATCAGATCGCAACCCTTGCAATAAAAAACTAAACCCTTTATGGTCGCGGTGGCGGGAAATCGAATGTCAGCGTGACATTTCAGCAAATTGGCGGGTTAATACTAATTGATTTTTTTTTTCTTCTTAGTCCTTGTGGACAGGCGAAAGTACTAAGACATACAGCTTAGTAAGTACAAAGAATATCTATAAAAAGTAGATAAATAGGTACATTTAAATGACAACGAAGACAGGGGTAAAGACTTTATGGCTGTTTCAAATGTTTTTTTGTTTGTTTTCTTAATTTCATACGTACTTTTTTTTACTTGAAGCGTGCTGGAAAGAGTACATACCTATTAGTTTGCTGATTTTTATTGAATTTTGACATTTAATGAGAACATCTCTGCGACCATACAATTAACATGGACGCCTAACGCCAGTTCAAAAATGCCCCCAAAACCAATTGTTCAATTGTGCCAAGATGGGCAAGACATAGCGCTTTTCGTGACACCGCGCATACTTCGGCGCAACATCTTTGACAAATGTTTATTGAATATAGCCAATCAAAACTTTGATGGTCCAATCATAACTATTTACAAATGGCGGTTTAAGTTTTTATAGGTTGGCATTCTAATTCATTGCCGTGATGCATTGAACAGGGGGTGACACTTGTCAACTAAAATTCAGGACCGTTTTTGAAAGGCAATTTAGTATGGCGTGCGGCTTCCATGTTTTATTTGTTCGTAGGAACATCTACTTCTTGTAGAAGTTTAATTAAATGTCTATCCGGGGCCCTCAATAATAATTATTAAAAGGTTACGAGCGTGATTAAATATCCCCAAATAAAATATATATTATTTGTCAGGTATATATTACCTGTCCTTTTCCTTTTTATGCCTGAGGAAAAGGAGGATAATTTTATTTGACGGAAATCTTTATACGGAGAGTATGAAACAGGCGGTAATTGATATTTCAAACCAGAAAAGCTCTTAGGCATCTGTATCTCAATTGTTTAGAGCAGGAGGAAAAACCAACTGTCTTCACCGACACTCGGATCAGTCTTTTGATCACCACGGTCCTACCGCGAACTTCGAATTCGAATTCGCTATTTTCGAAGATTTGTCTCTCTCTCTCTATAATGATATTCTTAGGTACTTACATTACGATACAAGTACGAAAAAAATAAGTAAGAAATAAGTGTGGCACGAGTTATGAATTACATTTTGGCACGTGTATCATACGACATTTTTCAGTATAGATGGCCCTCCGAAGGTTCGATCTAACAAGAAATAAACCCGTACTGAAATGTATATATCAATATATCGATTATATAAGTTAACATGTAAAAAATAATACATGTAGAAGATCCAATTAAAATACCTAATGATGATATTATGTTTACAAATAAACATACAACTTCTACACAAAAAGCTAATTGACCGTTAAAAACTAACACCGAACACAAAACATTCGAATCTTTATTTAAATTTCGAATGCCAAAGAAATTCAAATTCGGAACTTTAAAGCGGGCCACACACGTCGACGGGCGCCTGGGAACCGATTCGGCGTGTTCAACAAGAGTTCATGACATGATGACCTTAAGGTTTCAATTTTGAGAATACGGTTTGTATGATCTTCTAACCGTGAGCTTTCATATTTCATCGCATTTTTAAATAGTTTATTTTTATAAATATTTGAATTATACCATTCGTCAGTAGAATCCAAAAAAGTGTAAAATATGTATAAAAATGAAATAAAACTATGAAAACGGATAAACTCGCGTATATTAATTAACTCTAACTTCCCGTGGTCGCCCGCAGACCACGAACCCTGTAAAGTGTTCGAAACGTCGGAATTAAGTTAGAGTTAATTGATATACGCGAGTTTATCCGTTTTCATAGTTTTATTTCATGAGTAATCCTCGCGGAAACTGAAGAGAATATTACAAACATAAAAACTTGCATTATTACTTCACGCACTTTTAGAACACAATTTTGGTTTTATCACCTACTTAAAACCTTAAACCTTGACTTCACATACATTTTTAGCTTAAATTATTGATATTTAACAAATAACAACACCAAAAACTTATCTTAACAACCTAGTTTTCAAGCAAAATTAAGTTAATTGAAAAATGAAGGTGAATTTGTTACTATTTTTAATTTTTTTTTTGGCCTTGTGGTTGAAATAGTTGAGGCACATGATTAGCCTAATTAGTTTGTTTATCTAATGAGCTCTTTAACGAGTTTTTATTTGCAAAGATAGGACCGATAACAAACGTATAATTCCAGAAATACCACGTGCAGCCATATTCGTCTGAATGAAATTTTAAAATTGCCGCCATTTACATAATTATCGTTATTACAAAAAAAAACTTGTATGGTAATTTATCGATGAAATTGATTGTAGTTTAAGGCCTTAAAAACTCCGACACCGCTAACGAAACACCCTGTATAATCATAATGTCACTTTAAACTTGTGTCACGTATTACTATTTTCAGGAAACCCTAATTTTTTTTTTATCAGACATGTAACGAACTTGCAACATAGCACGGAATCCCGTCCCTGAAAACCGCCGACTTAATTCCGTTTATCGACATTCTTTTTAAATGAGAGCGTTTCGGCGCATCCCAGGCAAGACTGGCAACACTCGTGCGATCTGTCAAAGATATACATAATTGGCGAAATAATTAACATTACCATACATACAATTAGTGGAAGATTGCGGTATTGATATGCGAATCTTTTAATATGTGTGTGCCTTGTTACTTAATAAGTTAATGTAATATCGTTTGGTAATTGACTGAGTACTTACGTGATTTTTTCGCCGCATTTTTTAATTAGCAAACTTTTTTTTGTATATTTGTAGGAACCGTGGATTATTTAGAATCATCACAAAGTATATTTAGTTTTTTACAATATAGTTTCTAATGTGATATTAGGTACTTGACCGTACGAGTAGTATTTAAGTGATTTTTTCGCCGCATTTTTAAATTTGCAACCTTTTTTTGTATGTAGGACATACAAAAAAAAGGTTGCAATATGTCCTACATACAAAAAAAAAGGTTGCAAATTAAAAAATGCGGCGAAAAAATCACTTAAATACCGTGGATTATTTAGAATCATCACAAAGTATATTTAGTTTTTTACAAAATAGTTTCTAATGTGATATTAGAAAATAAGATCATATCTTATTTTCCAATATCATATCTTAAACTTTTGAAAATCAGAATTTATTTGTCTAAAACGATAAAAAAAATCTTAACTATAAGCTACATAGGTAAACCGGCAATACAATTTTGTCGCAAAAAAAAAGATATATATTGTATTGTAGTAGAGTTTATTTAATTGAAGTCGAGTAGTAGGTACTAAATACTTATTCATTAATATTTTCCTCACAGTGTCTTAAAATAGTTATTAGTGACACAAGTGTGGAAAGTAGACTTTACATTTCAACATGTGCAGTACCTACCAATCAGACCGTGGAGTAAAGTACTATGAAAATTCATTCCAGTTGGCGTGCGGAAAAGTATCACTTTCTGTGCATAAGGTTTACCCTTAAAAAAAGCACTTTCTGAGCATATGCAGAGTAAACTTCATTGGAAAGCATAGATACTTACTTATTTCCCTGTACAATACGTACTTAATATTAATACAAACCATCAAGGAACGTAATTAATTGTAACAATATTCAAATCTTCACGAATAACAACAAAATTAAAAAAGTACTCCTTTCTGTTTGAGTTCTGAAGATATTTACCCCAAACATGTCAACTAAACCATAAACAATGTAACACTTCTTACCTGACCATAAACAAAATAAAGTGCCCAATTTTTTTATTCCATTCAATCTCTCATACGCCGAATTTCACGCTGAATTCTATTTAGAAGGTAAAGATTTCGGCGAAAGTATTTCTTTTAGGCGTATTCCCTCATTTTTAAAATTGTCAACATAATTTTAAATATATTTGAATAGAAATTAAAATAATGTTAATGTAGGTATTAGCATTATCTAAATTTATACGTTTCTTAACGTTGTTGTTAAT
>JALPQI010017385.1:0-18962 GCA_025490895.1 Thaumatotibia leucotreta | reverse complement strand
CTGAGCAAGTTTCGCTAATGGAGACAACCAAGAAATCGCGAAAAAGAAAACGTTTTCATACAAATTGGTTATAATTATGATCTAGACATTTTGTATGGGAAAGTTCATAGTGTAAGTTGCTCATCGTGGCCGTCCCTAGTATGTACCCTGTTCACTCCTGCTCCACAACTCGGAGCACTTTCACGCCTAAGGCCAAAAAAAACGCGTGCTATAATCGTCATGTTTTTGAATATTTTTGGGTCCTCTGTTAGGTGTTAGGCGTTAGGTGTAACTGGGAAAAAATAAATACATATAAAAATTGCGACTGTTTTTGTGTAGAGGGCTGAAAGTACAAATTATTCAATAAAAATAAGCCTAGAGTCTGTATTTTTGACAAGACTGTTTTACACATGCTCTAATTACTATGCATAAGATTCAAATGAATGAGCCAACATATATTTGGGTGTCGTTATGTATAAATAATCAGTTACTCGTTTACATACCAGCTAAATGGCCTACTTTTAGATTCTCACAAATTCTGCAATATTTTATCGTTTCAAATGTTCAAAAAGCAGCAGGCGACAAGCCTCGCTGCCAATGTCATCATGGCAGTTCCTCACCTTGTAACACTAAGTGGATGAACGCCTATTGGGCTTTAAATGTGTATTGGATTCTAAATGCGCATTGGCGGATGTATAAATTTATAAAACCGCAAGCTGGGTAAAGTTTAGTAGAGTCACAAAAACAAGTGACCGTGAAATGTTTTACTGTGGCGATTTATTTATTCTACGTGACTGACTTTTATGGACAATACGTGATTTGTACTTCCGAGTAAATAGTGTTGATTATTTTAGGCAAATAGGCAGTAGCCTGGTCAAAAGTTACAAGGTATAAATATTGCTCGTCCAAGTTGTAGAATTAACAGGTATATACCTATCCTTACATATCGTGAGTGTACAAAGTTGTTAAAAGAGCTCTTCATAATTGCGAGAGGGATGTACTGCTAATGAGTGGTTATACTCGTAGCACCCTGCAGATACGAGGTTAATCATGATCGACAACTGTGTATAAAGGCTAAGCGGGCGCTTAGCGACATGTGATAGACTCGATGACGTATCTTTGAACGTACCAATGACAGATGATGTCTGATGAGGGTCTTGGCTAGATGTAAGCAGCACTGGGTACTTAGCCAAGTTGAAAATCGCTAACGCTCAATCGTCAATCGTGAACGAAAGTAAGTCGAAACTAAGTGTTTGTCGCACTAATAAGAAAGGTTGAGAAAGAGGGATAGAGTCTGGCTAACGAAAGCTGAGAATGAGAAATGGCGGCAAATTAATAAAATATAGAGTATGGTATCACTGGGTTGCACCCCGAAAATCAGTCTTGATACTTGTAATATATTTAAAACTTAAAATTATTTTGTTAAATTTTTTACGTAGCCTCTATTGTGTCCCACTGCTGGGCAAAGGCCTCCCCCTTACATTTCCAAACTTCCCGATTTAGGGCTATTTCTGGCCAGTTGTTGGAAAATGCATCCAGGTCATCCCGCCATCTCTTCTTGGGCCGACCAATTCGCCGTTTCCGCTGCGGTATCCACTCCGTAGCTACTTTTGCCATTTTGTTAAATTACCTGTATTTATTACAATCCAAATTAATATATCATATATATGTTCATAACGTAGCTGTTCCATGCAACTTTGTCTGCATGACACAATGCAATATGATGTAGGTACGTATATTGTAGGTACCTACTACTCTAAATGATGACCCATGTTATTAAATGGATCCCATATCAAATTTTAACCAAAACTATTTAATTATTTTCAAGTTATATCATAGATTCGACAACACCAAGTTAGTTTTAACTTTTTACATACACATTATGTACCTATTTTGTGGTTAGTTTTAACTTTTTACATACATATGTATGTAAAAAGTTAAAACTAGCTTGGTAATGTGTAGAACCTATGATATAACTTGAAAATAACTATACATATGTATGTAAAAAGTTAAAACTAGCTTGGTAATGTGTCGAACCTATGATATAACTTGAAAATAACTAAACAGATTGGCTTAAAATTTGATGTTTTTCAGCTCTTCATATCATTATAGTCTTTATACCATAATATGGCCGAAAAACAGGGTGATTTTCACACTTGGATATAACACTATTATATGTCTATACATAGGTATAGGTAATATTAGTAACGATTTGTAAATTGTATCATCGCAGAATGGGTGTAATCATGATTAAGACTACCTATAAAATTGTCCATTACGACACAAGTGCGAAAAACGTGAAATTCTAAACGAGTGGCGATTTTTTAAAACACGACCGACAGGGAGTGTTTTAAATCGACACAAGTTACGAATTTCGTTATTGCACGTGTCTCGTAAGACGTTTTTTAGTACAGATGGCCCTCCTAAGTTTTGAACCTGACTTAAAATGACCCACTTCTCACACTAGAGCCTAAAAAATGCACCATCTGTACTAAAAAAATATGATTCTGCCAGTGTGTGTATTTTTAATAAATAGGAAACGTAATATTTATATTTTTTATTCAGAATAATTAAAGTCAGACTTAAAAAACTCATACAATGATTCATATTAATGATTCATACTATTTGTGCCATAACACATAAATCACATAATAAACTCATCTAATGCAGTTTTTATGACATTGTCTCTTTCGCTGTACTTATCTTCCACATGAATGACATGGTCAGTCATTGATTTCCAATCTGAGGCAGTTATACTCGCGAACTTTTTTCTTTCTTCTCCAACTCGCATAACTTTTCTACCGTATTTTTGACGGCGTTAACTCCTTCAACCTCTCCCAGACCTTCTGGTAAAAAAAACAAATGACCATTTTAAATCAACCTAACATAAATACAAACTTAAATCTATTATAGTCGATAGTATATTAGATAATGAGTACAAGAAAATTTATTGAATAAAGGTAAGTATCAAAATGGTACTTCGTACTAACCTAGGAACACCGATATCGTGTGTAAACACTCATGTTTTTCCTTTTAAGCGATGATTTTCTCCTCTTGTTTTTCTTTATATTTACTTATTATAGTACGCAGCAGCTTACGAACATTACTTTTCATAGTATTTTTCATCATAAACACCTTAAAACGTTGCAATTGTGGAAAGCGAGCAATGGGCGTCAAGTCGAACGAAAGACAGAACATGACGTTTGACAATTCAGCTTGTGATGCCATATGAAAAGTTCCGTAAAAAACTCATTCTCAGCTTTCGTTAGCCAGACTCTAACTACGATGCGCTCCTGAGCGTTAGCGATTGGCATCTTGGCTAAGCACCCTGATGATCACCCGACTATACTACGACTGTAGTTTTGTTTATTTCGGTGATAGGGGTTTTGTTTGCTCTAAAGTACTTCTTCGTCGCTACACCCTTGGCAGAGTGGTCATGGCCGTCATGTTTTGAGTGGCGAGGTTCACAACTCGGCGCCATTTTCTCTCACGGCTACGCTTCTACGAGTATACTCGCCGCAAAACTATCTGGTGACTGATGGCATATTACTATTTCTATTACACTTGACAACACTACGCATTACTTATGCCTTCAGTCGCCAGTTGGTTTTGCGGCTAGTATAGTATTGTCGTGCACGGGCTGGTTTGTAGCAGATTTGATCAGGTCGGTCCACCTCATGGGAGACCGACCACGTGGTCTGTTGCCCTCAACCCTGCTTTGAACTACCAGCCGCTCGATGGAAAGTACATTCGTCAAGATTTTCCAACTCACCTCTCAATGAGGATCGCGCCACTGGCGATAAACAATCCCACTCCGATGAGCGTGTAGAACACGTCGATCCTCTTGGCGGACGGGGTTTGGAGCACGTAACCTGGAAACATAATCACTTGACTTACGACGAGCATTTGGGTAGATTTCAAAAAGATTGTACATAGTTGAACGCTTTAATGAAAACAAAATTTTACATCATATTTTTTGTGTTACTAAGTTTAATTCTGGTGATTCTGTCTAACAGCTTTTGAGAGTAGCATTGTTTTTTTTTTTAATTTGCCACCTTTTTCTACTGCCAAATTCGTGGGAGAAATGGTATCGTGACTTTTGTTTTTTTTTTTATCAATATGTGCGTAATAATAAACGTGTTTCACGATATGCGTCAAAGACGTCAAATGCTATGGAAAACCAGCCACATTTATTCATCTTTTTTTACTTTCAACTGACGAATGGTTCCTATAGGTATAATGCTTACCAGCAGCAGCCCCGGCGAACACGATGAGGTACCCGACGAAGGTACCGGTCACCAGCATGCCCAGCTCCACTTCAGCGTTAAAGCTCACGGCATGCAGCGCCACGCACGAGCAGGTCAGGGCCTGGAAATTAACAGTAGATATTTAAGATACAACGGGACAACATATTTTAGTTTCTAAATATTTATATCATGGCAGATGACGGCGGTAAGAATACATTTGGCAGTAAGAATGCGAATACTGCAAATTTCGGGGATTTGTCTCTGTCGCTCTAATGCGGCCACGACATTGGTCTAACGGCCCGACCACGACATCGGTCTAAGGCGACCGGCTTAGCGGAAAACGTATGGTGCTCCCTCTTGTACCCATATTGGCATCCCGCTCCAACTCATGGATTCGCTCACCGCTGGTCGTCTTAGACCAATGTCGTGGCCGGGGCATAAGGCGACCGGCGGCAAGCGAATTCATGAGTTAGAGCGAGAGGCTGATATCTGAACTTCCTCTCGCTCGTATGGTTTTCCGCCCCGTTGGTCGCCTTAGACCAATGTCGTGGCCAGGCCATAATACACCTTCGTTGATGTGACTGAGACAAATCCTCGAAATGTACTAATTTCGAAGTTCGCGATACATGCCAGTGTGCATAGCCAAGATACCAATCGCTAAGTCGTGAATTGTGAACGAAAGGCAACTAGTGTCAGATAAAATTATCATTATCCTTTTCTCCAGGCATACTAAAGAAAAGGACAGGTAACATTTGTCTGATGTATTATTTTATTCGGTGATGGTGAAAGAGTCTTTCCCTTTAGAATCACAAATTGTCAGTTAAGTACTTAGGCAAAATGTCAAGAAAAAAAGCGACCCATTAAAAGTACGCACCTACTAATGCTAATTAACTCTACCCTGACACGCCCTGTGTTAAAAGCATCATGATGTCAGCGACTACATAAATATTTTGCTAGTAACTATGTGTTTTATTGCGATAGACCTCATGGCAAGATCATGGTCGCTAAATAAGGCCAAACAAAATCTGACCTCTGTTATCGTGTACGTGTTGAGTGACAATTGATAAAAACGGGTAGGCATTGTATACATCAATTGATACACTTGCCACTACATTGCCATTGATATTTATGAAGGCACCTCAGCTCCTGGACTAAAATGCTGTCGTCAGCAGTGAATAGGTACAGTCCGTGAGCTGATAGAAAAACCTTCCGTTCTATACCTGTCTTGCTCGCCTCATATAGGTAGGTATGCAAAAAGAGCGAGCGAGAGCGACCATTCTTCACCAAATATTAAGTGGAAGGAAATTGCCAATGGCATAACAAAATGCTGTCAGTTCTAACAATAGCAGTACCAGTGGGTCTACAAGAAGGTCATAGGTGACAGATGTACCTTTTCCGGCAGCGTCATTGACAAAAATGGTAAATGATCTCATGTTTGTGTCACGCGAACCTGCTGTGAGTAAATAGGTTACTCGTACGATAACTTGTTTACAATGAACTGCTAGAGACCTCAACGGGGGTGAGTCATGTAAGGTGATTAATTATTATGCGAATCGTAGTAAAACATAATTTGTTTAAAATTATGAATAAAATGAAATCGTTAATTAAATCATTCTTTATTTATAGAGAACCAGTTATATTTGCGTTAGATTGGTTGTAGTCTCTATCGATTTGTAAAATAAAGTAACTCCGCGACTGCTTTATAGAAACAGCATCAAATTAATACGTTACTTAATTAATGTTTTGGAAATATTATACGGATGTACAAAACATATTAGGTAAGTATGTATACCAACTCATAGACACATTACCTAGGTATGAAATATATTTACTGAAAACTACCTACTAATCATATTGTAGGAAAGGAAGATTCAAAGTAACTTCCATAAACTTTCATTCAGCATAATGAAATGTTGAACTCAAATAACCCTTACAATCAAGCAGCCTAAAGACAATTAGCACTAATTTTGAAACAAATTATAGTGAGGATGTTACGTTACTAATTGTGGTCAAGAATTCGAGATGCATAGTGTGCCTTTATCTTACAAATTGAGGAACAATATTTCATTTCATTCGAGAAGAAAATTATTACCAAATAATAATGCAACTCTACATGGTTATGGTGTGTAGACTTCTGTTCAAGTGCTGCTGTAAATATTTGCGTAAGTGTTATGGTTTTACATTAAAATAATGAGTCTTGTATGCAAAATGAAGACAAATTGACAGGACGTGATGCGAATTTTTATTAAAGATAACTACACCACAAATAACACAACGGAAAGTAAACATTTTACTCAATATGTATCGTCATACGTATTTTATCGCTCTCGCACTGAAGGCCGAGTGTAGGTAATAACTTATAAAAAACGTCCCGATCGCGTTTACGTTTTCATCGTCATTTGTATGAAATTCACTTTGAAAACGTAAACGCGACCGAGACGTTTTTTAAACGGTTTTTATTAACTTCACCGCGTATCAACTGTCGTCGATGCTTCAAATCTTGTGATCGATTTTTCGACCACTTCTACTGCACCGAAATCAATAAAATTTGGAACTCTTATCAAGTCCCCATGACAATGCAATATTATAATATTTGTATCCTTGTATCCTCAAAGCCTGATGCTGCAGACGTACTGCTTACCTTAACCGAGAGTGTTAGACACGTGAAAATGAAAGTACAGCATGTTTGGCACAATCAAATACTAACAGGCTAATCTTGACTTCCAACTCCTCACTCCTGATGCTGCAGTACTGCCTACAATAACCGCAAGGATTATCTTTCATCGATATCTTGATTTTAAAGAAGTTCTTTTGATATGAAGTAAAAACATGCGAATTTAACTAATACTAATGTCCAACTCCTCAAATCTGATACTCCAGTGTTAGGTACTGCCTGCCACAACCGCTAGGTTTAGCGATATGTAGATTTTGAAGTACTGCTTTAGACATTAGGCAGAAACATACGGATTTAATTATCATCATCATCATCATCATAACAGCCGAAAGGCGTTCATTGGTGAATATAGGCCACCCACAAAGATTACCACAAGAACCGGCCCTGTGCCAACCGCATTCAGCGACCTTCATCAGGTCATGAGTCCACCTTGTGGGGGGCCTACCCACGCTGCGCCTTCCGGTACGTGACCGCCACTCGAGAACCTCACTGCCCCAACGGCCGTCGGTTCCACGCGCGACAAGCCCCGCCCACATCAGTTTAGCGATATAAAGAGCTATATCGGTTTCTTTGGTTCTGCTGGTCTCATTTCTAATCCGATCTCGCAGGCCTCTCCATTACCCTTTGGGTGACTTGGAGCCTTCTTATGAGGCCCATTGTAAGCGACCGCGGTTAAGTACCGTATGTCATTACTGCAGCCCGCCGGCTGATAGATTCATAGGGTCACGACTGATAGAGTGACAGCGTGAGTGATTCGCGTAGGGCGAGCCGTCGGGCCTGCGGCCCTCCAGCTGATAGAGTGACAGCGTGAGTGAATCGCGTAGGGCGAGCCGACGGCCCTACGGCCCTCCGGCTGATAGACTCACAGCCTGAGTGGTTCGCGTAGGGCGGACCGTCGGGCCTGCCGCCCTCCAGCAGATAGACTCACAGCGTGAGTGGTTCGCGTAGGGCGGGCCGTCAGGCCTGCGGCCCACCAGCTGAAAGAGTGACAGTGTGAGTGATTCGCGTAGGGTATTCCGTCGGGCCTACGGTCCTTCAACTGATAGAGTGACAGCGTGAGTGAATCGCGTAAAGCGAGCTGTCGGGCCTGCGGCCCTCCAGCTGATAGAGTGACAGCGTGAGTGGATAGCGTAGGGAGAGCCGTCGGGCCTGCGGTCATCCAGCTGATAGAGTGACAGCGTGAGTGAATCGCGTAGGGCGAGTCGTCGGGCCTGCGGCCCTCCAGCTGATAGAGTGACAGCGTCAGTGGATCGCGTAGTGAGAGCAGTCGGGCCTGCGGCCCACCAGCTGATAGAGTAATAGCGTGAGTGGATCGCAAAGGGAGAGCCGTCGGGCCTGCGGCCATCCAACTGATAGAGTGACAGCGTGAGTGAATCGCGTAGGGCGAGCCGTCGGGCCTGCGGCCCTCCAGCTGATAGAGTGACAGCGTGAGTGGATCGCGTAGGGAGAGCCGTCGGGCCTGCGGCCCTCCAGCTGATAGAGTAACAGCGTGAGTGAATCGCGTAGGGCAAGCCGTCGGGCCTGCGGCCCTCCAGCTAGTAGACTGACAGCGTGAGTGGATCGTGTAGGGCGAGCCGTCGGGCCTGCGGCCCTCCAGCTGATAGCCACTCAATTGCTTTTGGTAACTCTGGTTACCAGCTGTCACTCTTATTTTACATAGGAATAAAGCTCAACCAACATTTCAAAGCATATGAGTGGATAGAGTAATAGCGTGAGTGGATCGCGAAGGGAGAGCCGTCGGGCCTGCGGCCCTCCAACTGATAGAGTGACAGCGTGAGTGAATCGCGTAGGGCGAGCCGTCGGGCCTCCGGCCCTCCAGCTGATAGAGTGACAGCGTGAGTGGATCGCGTAGGGAGAGCCGTCGGGCCTGCGGCCCTCCAACTGATAGAGTGACAGCGTGAGTGAATCGCGAAGGGCGAGCCGTCGGGCCTGCGGCGCTCCAGCTGATAGAGTGACAGCGTGAGTGATTCGCGTAGGGCGAGCCGTTGGACGTGCAGTCATCCGGTTGATGAGACAGAAAGTATGAGTATACCCCTCGGGTTCGCGTAGGGCGTGCCGTCGGGCCTGCGGCCCTCCGGTTGATAGGCTGACAGCGCAGGTGGTTTGCGTAGGATGTGCACTCGGACCTGTGGTCCTCCAGTTGATAGACATGGAGTGTGAGTCTCTCGGATTTACGTTGTGCGTGCCATAGTGCCGTCGGGCCTATGGCCCTTCGGTTGATACATTGCATGGATTGACCCTTATGGCCCTCGGTTCGCGTCGGACTTTCCGTCAGACCTGCGGTCCTCCGGTTGGTCTGAGAGAATGAGTTTATATTTTATAGTCTCGTAATTCGACTTGTATAATGTGTACAATATACACATTTTAACTTGATTTTATCAATAAACCAAATTGATTGATATATTCCTTATTGTCATGTGCTTCTTGTATGAATAACACGTCCATTTGAGACACTTCGGGCATTCACGCTTACATTAACCACGCCCAGCCTTTGGTTTTCATTTGTCGATCGAGATATTTAATAACATTTTTTTAGTGTCGGATTTCTAAAAATATCTATTCAGCAGGGATTCGCCTTCCGTTACACAATAAAATAATGTCCGTTACGTTTACATATGTGTCGTGATTCGTGATGAAAGCGCAAGAGTATAAGCGCTACTTAGCATGCATAATTTGTATTACATATTATAAACAACATCTTTGATCTAGAATAAGTAGGTATAGTATCGGAAATTATCTTAACAATTGCACTAAAAACTTGAAAATAAAATAAGTAAAAAAGTTTTAAGTTAAACGGTTTATATTGCACCAAAAACTAGAAAATAAAAATTTATTGTATCTAACCGTAGATGCTACTTTCTGTAGATTACTCACGTGAAACTATTAGCACTGTAGTCTTCCGAAGTCGGATGCTGAAAGCTACGTTTAGCCTCTATGTCAGTGGATTAAGCGTTACCTAATCGGAAACTTTTACCAAACTAAAATAAAAACGTGGGGCGTTATTATAAAGAAACGTACAAGTTCAAAATATGTAATTGTAGCTTTAATTTTGCAATTAATCATCCATCTGTTCCATCACTTCTACAGAGTTAAATAGCTTTTATCAAGGCCAGAACAAAACTTATTACACTATTCCCGTCTTGATTTCTATGTGTGTTCTTAAATAACTATAGTGACTTAATCACAATTGCGTACGCCCCACGTTTTTACTTTAGTTTGGTAAAAGTTTCCGATTAGGTAACGCTTAATCCACTGACATAGAGGCTAAACGTAGCTTTCAGCATCCGACTTGGGAAGACTACAGTGCTAATAGTTTCACGTGAGTAATCTACAGAAAGTAGCATCTACGGTTAGATACAATAAATTTTTATTTTCTAGTTTTTGGTGCAATATAAACCGTTTAACTTAAAACTTTTTTACTTATTTTATTCTAAGATATACACTCGGCCTTCTGCTCTACTCGTATTGTAGCGAGGTATTGAGTAAATCCGACCGTTAGATACCGATACTTGCAAAGTCATGATAACTTAATAAGGCTAGGAACTCGACATATAGGTAAAATAGTGGACAGCCATCTCACGCACTATTTCATTTACAGTCGTCATTAGATACGAGTATCGGAGTCCCAAGGTGCTTGCTCACAGACATTTGAGTAGCCCTACAACTAGAATGAATTTCGAAATTCGTAAATTGAAGGCGTCAGTACATTGACAGAGGGAAATCCTCGGTGGATTTGAAAGATCGCGGTACGGCTGCGCAAGTGCGCAGAAGGCCGAGTGTAGGTAATAACTAATAAAAAACGTCTCGATCGCGTTTACGTTTTCATCGTCAATTTCATACAAATGATGATGAAAACGTAAACGCGATCGAGACGTTTTTTATAAGTTATTACCTACACTCGGCCTTCAGGCCTATATTGTCATGACTCATGGCATTAGAGTGCATATTCAGATATTTTTTAGGACCATGACCGCTCCGATATATCAGGGGGGTTACCATGACGTACTAATGCGATTCAGTTTAGGTTCAGGGAAAGGGACAGTGATATACGACTCGTATAGCCTTGTCCCTTTCTCTCGACCTAAACTGAACCGCATTACTACACGTCATGGTGACCCCCTGATGGCGACTAAATTATGTCGGTGTGTACTGTGTAGGTACTGGGTACGCACCCACAATCCACAATGAGGTAATAATAGTATTTTAGGCGTGTTAAAAATTACAAATGGATAATTAACAGCTTATTTGTTCACATTACGAGTAGTAAATAATCGAGTGACGTCATTTAGCGCCATAATTGTGCCGCGATAATACATTCAAGTCATGAGTCGAGGCCGACCATCAATGGGCCTCGCGAGGATTGCTTCCCTGCTGGGGTTAAATTGTTCTAGAAAACCGTTGAGACGTTTAGTCGTTGGTCGTACGAGTAGACACTAGACAGCAGTAGGGATGAATAAATCTTTGAATTTTTTCAAGTCTTGTACTGTCATCATTTGATTTGATTAAAAGTAAACTTAATTGCAACGGACAAGCTTGAAATACTTTCACACGATATTCAGGGTGAAATTTAAATCGTGAATCGTAATATGTTTTTCCCCTCACTAGCTCGTAAAGTGCTCGTTTATCCTTTAATACAAACGTGTAAAAACTTTTGTCGGTCGTCCCTGCCACCACTGCGAAATGCTGACGGTAATCTGGTCCATAGTGCAAAAGAGAAAGCCGATCTTCTAGGTGCTCTTTTTGCCTCGAACTCGACTGTGAGCGATGACGGCAGCATTATACCGCCTACCATCCCGCGGTGCGCACACTCCATGCCAGAAATTCGCATCTCCCAGAAAGATGTTCGGCGGGAGTTGCTGTCGTTAAACGTTCACAAGTCGAGCGGGCCAGACGGCATACCTGCAGTGGTGCTTAAACGTTGTGCTCCTGAGTTGTGTCCTGTGTTAACGCGTCTCTTCGCTCTTTCCAGTATCAAACGGGAAGTTCCATCTTCGTGGAAGACGGCCCTTGTGCACCCTGTTCCAAAAAAGGGTGACAGATCGGATCCATCGAATTATAGGCCTAGCTATCACCTCCCTTCTCTCTAAGGTCCTGGAGCGTATAGTTAACGCTAAGCTCCTTGGTTACCTAGAAGAACACGATCTTATAAGCGACCGCCAGTATGGCTTTCGCCACGGTCGCTCTATCGGTGATCTTCTAGTGTACCTCACTCACCGCTGGGCATCAGCCATTGAGAGTCAAGGCGAGGCTTTGGCAGTCAGCCTAGATATAGCGAAGGCGTTCGATCGGGTCTGGCATAGGGGCCTTTTGTCGAAGTTGCCATCTTATGGACTGCCCGAGGGATTATGCAGATGGATTGCTAGCTTTTTGTCCGGCAGACGCATTCGTGCCGTAGTAGACGGTAGCTGCTCTGATAGCATGGACATAAACGCTGGCGTCCCGCAAGGCTCTGTGCTATCCCCAACGCTGTTCCTTCTGCATATCAATGACATGTTGTCTATCGGCGACCTCCATTGCTATGCGGATGACAGTACTGGGGATACTTTTTACACAGGCCGTGCTAATATCCCTCGCTCTGTGGTACTGGAAAGTCGCGGAAAACTTGTGTCTGACATCGAGAACACTTTATGTAGAGTCTCGTTATGGGGTCGGGATAACCTAGTCAGGTTCAACCCCACAAAGACACAAGTTTGCGCGTTTACCGCTAAAAAAAAACCATTTACTGTGGCTCCAAAGTTCCAAGACACAGCTCTTACCATGTCAGGGAGTATTGGGATCCTCGGAGTCGACATTTCCAACGACGTCCAATTCCGATGTCACCTAGAGGGAAAAGCTACGCTGGCATCCAAAAAGCTCGGGGTGCTCAATAAAGCGAGGGGCTACTTTACTCCGGGGCAAAGACTTCTGTTATATAAGTCGCAAGTCAGACCCCATATGGAGTATTGCTGTCACCTCTGGGCAGGAGCACCTGTATACCAGCTTGCACCCTTTGACTCGGTTCAGAGACGAGCTGTCCGAATAGTCGACGATCCCAGACTCACAGGCGGTATTGAACCCTTAAGTCTAAGGAGAGACTTCGCCTCCTTATGTGTGTTCTATCGTCTGTACAATGGGTTGTGCTCTGAAGAACTGTTCGACATGATGCCAACGTCCACTTTTCATCATCGCACCGCTCGCCACCGACTGGGCGCTCATCCTCACACCTTGCAACCTAAATGGTCGCGCACCGTGCGGTTTCAGAGGAACTTCCTCCCGCGGACGGTCCGTCTGTGGAATGAGCTCCCTGCCGAGGTTTTCCCGTTGGACTACAGTATGGGGTTCTTCAAAAGAGGAGTGTACAAGTTCTTATTGGGTCGGCAACGCGCATGTGACACCCCTGGGGTTGCAAGCGCCCATAGGCTACGGTGACTGCTTTCCATCAGGCGGGCGGTATGCTTGTTTGCCACCGACGTGGTATAAAAAAAAAAAAAAACGCATATTATTCACTTGTGTGTGAGTGGCAAAGTAATGACCTTGGTTTTGGAATAACAAAACGTAAAATGCTCACGGAAATCGTTCCATATTAATGATAATTAAATAATTTGTTTGAAAATTTAGTGTAAAATACAAACCTTTATGTAATATGATGATTTTAACATATAAATCCTAAAATTCCATAAGTAACAATTGTTTTAGTGAATGATGATAAGATGACTAGATGCAATCACAAAACGCAGAAAATGTCAACGTCAGCATTGTCAAAGCATATTATAGGTTATAATCTTTATTTACCGACTCGAACACGCATAAAAATAGTAAACTAAACAACTTTCAGGGTGTTCTGTTATAATTCTGTAAAAATAATGAATGAGAATTATTTAATAATGCATTGGCGTTGGTGTGCAACTACAGGAATGTGTTAAAATCGTGCTGCGTTTACTTTTTCGTTCTATGTTTACTGCGACAAAATCTTGTATTAAATACATGATGCATTTGGAAAATTATTATCGCTAACCCGATGATGATTGTAATGTGAACAAATAATTACCTTTTTTGAGTTTCCTCGCTATAGTGAGGGGAAAAGTTTTGTGTTACACACGGGTGCAAATGTATTTTACTTCTCGTATGTTAAAACACTCGCTGCGCTCAGGATTCTATTTTAGAACGGTAATTTCATACTCGCGGGTAAAATACAACTTTGCACCCTTGTACAACAAATAACTATTTCTAGCTCTATAAACAACTAATAATTAAATGCCCCACAAATTATTTAAAAATGATCATGTTATTTATTATTTTTTTGTACTATTTGGGGCTTGTGTTTTTGTACTTTTTGGCTTTAGAATATCAAAACGGATTATTAAGACAAATTAATTGAATAATTTAAATTATCTCTTCAAATTGAAGTAATAAATAATGCCAATTTTGTCATTTCGTGCAAAATTAAATAATATTTATTACATTTGACGGTTTAAATAGCTTCAATAATCGTTATAATTTTAGAATCACCTAATTTTTTTTTAAAACCACCAAAAATTTAAAAAAAACATGACTATGTCTAAGTAACTTACGGGGCATCCAATTATTAGTTATTCATAGAGTTAGTAAAACATATTACGATTCACGATTTCAATTTCACCCTGTATATCTATCTATCAAGATATATAATTCGACGGTGGAAAGGAGAAACCTGTTAAGCGACATTTTGGTAATTGTCCAGGAGAGCGTTTTAAAGTTTTATTTTTAGGAAAAAAAATCGTATCACTTTCTGTGGCCGCTTTAGAGACTTGTGTTCTTTGAACGTATTTTGTCAAATTGTCATATCTATGAAATAGTAATAACGTTATTTCAATAAACTTGGAACCTTCTGAAATAAATGTCGCTTAATTGATATTGACCTAAGAATTCTCCGAAACGAGCCTTTAAGCGACCCTACGGTTTATAAATAAAATTATTTTAGTCAGAAAAGTGTCGCTTACAGGGCAAGGTAATTTGTATGACATGCAATTAACCGACAACAGTAGCACTTGAAAAAAAAAAACTTAAGCGACTATGTATATAAATGTGTATGCTTAAGTGACACTGTCTAAATTTTAGCCAATAATTGCGTCGCTTAACATCCCTGTCTTTAAATTTGACCATTATTTCATTATACCTTAAGCGACATTGAAGTCGTCAGATCTCAGTATTACTTGGCTTAAACGACGCAGAAAAAAAAGCCGGTTCCGTCGATATGTAAAACTCATTTTTGACCAAAATGTCGCTTAAAGGGTTTCTCCTTTCCACCGTCGAATTATAATGCATCTATAGGTACTGGTGATTTTTTTAGAAACCATCACGGAAGGCACTTTGGATTATTACATATTCGCGACTACTGAATGTCGTGCAATCTTCAAAAATATAAAGGTCGATCCGAGGTAACTGCCGCAATAAATGAGGCCAGTGGCAAGGTGATGTAGTAAACCTCGTATAAAATACTGGTTTACGCCTATTACCTACTTTACTTAAATTTTTTAAATATAAAGGTAACTCAATTACTAATTACTTTACAGAGTAATTAAATGCTCGCTTATTTAACTTAATAAAATAAAACGACGTTAGCCTATTGTAAACCTTGTATAAATTACTGGTTTAAGCCATTCACCTATTTTACTTAAATGTTTTATATATAGTGGTAGCTCGATTATTTTACAATACGTGATTTTATTAAGTAATTGAATGCTCACTTACATATATTGACTTTATTAAATAAAGCGAGGATGCCCTATTGAATGGACGTATTGGACATACCTAACTAGGATACTTAATGGGTGGTACTGCCATTTATTTCAAGTCGTGACCTCATAAAGGTATTAAGGTACTCGTGAGAACCAAGGTGGGCGTCAATGTACTACCAACGCATGTTTTAAGTTCCAAATGTAGAATAGAAGATACGGGAAAATTTGTTACTCTATAATTTTGACCTTCGATTAGTTCTTATCCAGTTATATTGAAGTTGCTCTTGCACAAGTTAGTCGGAATACATCCGCTACAAAAGCCAGATAAATTGCCGCGGGTAGGTGGATACAATACATAGGTATAGCTAGAAGGATCTACAATTGTAAATTCCTTGAATCTTTTGAGTGGGCAACTGGTCACTGGTAATTTGGTATAATCAACATGTAAACAGATACACAACTTTGAACCATGTGCCTCAAACTTTTGTTCGAAGGCGTTTAGATATTTTTAGACATGACTGTACTCGCTGCGTCATAACCAAGAATACGTACATATAGCGTCGGAGAAACAATTGACAGCGTTGAATCAAAAAAGTCGTATTTACATGTACGATTTGTATTGTGTTACGATATGTTGGTATGAGACGGTAGGATTAGATAAGTGCGGTCATGGTTTGGTGCTATATTGGTTCAATTCATTATCTTTTTTATAGCTAATGTGCTAATCGTGAGAAAATATTGCTAGGTATTTTGATTCTATGAATTCATTGTTCATTGTAGGTAGGCACTTAATTGATAAGGAATGCATTGCATGTTTTACAAATCGAATGGACACTATAGACATTTTTGTGGTCCATAGCAAGGACTATACTTAGGTAGGACTATAATCGGACTAGGAGTAACCAACGCTGTTCTTTATTCAACAGACAATAATGATTTCCTATTTTTTGTGATTTTACGTATTAGGTAAAAAAAATTCTGACATTATTTTATTGCAAATTGTAAGTGTGAATGTCGTATAAAAGTTATTAGCTTATCGAGGTAAACTTTCAAATATAAGGACTTATTTTATTATTTCCATTTACTAGGAGTATTTGAGTCTAATATAACATGACTCATATATTTATGCTACTTTATCGTCCATAGGAAATTGTGTCATCAAGTCGGTACCTACGTTAAACCAGACTGACACATAGGCGCGGATCCAGGGTGAGGGGGGGGGGGGGGGGGGGCAATGGGGGCACTTGCGAAAAGAAATTCTATTCTATTTCCTAAAGTATGAATCCAAAATTCATTGGCAAATATCAAAATTGCTTGGGTGGCAGGAGGTTAATACAGGCGAATCTCTTGGCGGAGGTTAGCATATGACATAATAAATAGGTACCGTTGAGTCTTGTATCTTTGCCTAGGATACCTATCTTCACCTTGTGTAAAAAGTTGAAGATTTCGAAAAACATGTATTTTGCTACGTACCTAACAGTTTGCTCTAAAAATAATATTAGGTATCCTTGGCGAAGACACCTACCGAAGTAGGTATAGACAACTTTTACCAAAAAACACACATTTGAGTGCTTGGTTTAATTTATCGCCCGTTTAGACAGGGTACCTATCAGATTTTATAATACCTACATATAATAATTTTATATATTTTTTCCATTAGGTAACTTTCCAATATTGTAACTGCACTACTCTCTGTATTCAAACAACCCAACTCAGTCATAACAATCACGCCACAAAACCTGAAATAGGAAGCTTAAACTACCTATAAAAATGTTAGTGGGATGCCATAAAGTTGGTTCGCATCTACGATCCATCCATACATTTTCTCTTTCAACATCTTCAGAGTAAACAGCCGTGGGCGGTCTATGTTACTACAATATGCGCTAGTATTAAAATACACATACACGGTGCTTGCGAGCGTTGCAAGACATTTTAACCATGGATTCTAGACATCAAAAAAAGCCAAAAGTATTATGTGACCTCATGCCATGCCAAAAAAAATTATTTTTTTAAATATTTTTCAACATTTATACAGCCTAGTTTATAAAGACAGTAAATTCTTCAAACTATTTTTTTTTTTCATTTTTATTTTAGTGGCAAGTTGTTTCACTAAGTATTTTCTTATTTTTTGTTTGTCGGCGAAATCCTTAATGTGTAGTAAAATTAGAACACTTTGTGATAGCATTGTAAAGGTAACTTTGTGACGAATTACGATTAAATATTTATTTCGGAGAAAGTTTGACTGTCACTGAAAAAACGCCTTGCCCAGATAATTTTAAATAACATTAAAACTCTGAATATCCTCGGGAATACACCTTTAAAATCTCATCATGAGCACCATGTATAGCAAAGCAAGTAAGGCTCTAAAACCTGTTAAGCGCTTCACAAACTTGCTTCAAATCGTTGTACCAAAATTCCAATGTAACTTGACCTCAAAGTTCGTACCAACTGCACATAATCGGATGTCACATCTGCGCTGGTTTGTGGCCGACTGGTCGGTAATCGTGAATAAGGGCCTCGTAGTCGAAGGGAAAGTGAACTGGTAGGTACTTCCTTTATAGATCGAGTTAAAGAGAAAGCCGTGCCTATTCGTATTCACAATGGGTTATTAGCCTTGCCATTGATTCTCTCTGGACTTGTAAGCTAGAAAGAGATAGAATGAGTTGTTTCTTTTGTTTTACGTGACATGATACTCTCTTCCATAGATTCATTAACATATTAGTGTGCCCTAGTTTCTTAATTGGCAACAAACGACTCAGCATGATAGAGTATAACTACGATTATCTATTTTGTGTGCTATTTCATGAATACAATTTTAATTACCTACCAGAGTCATTATTCTCAAACGCACACCCTTTTTTCTTTTTTTAAGTGCAAATTTTTTGGGTGTTGTCAATATCATACCTACCTATTAATTGGTAAATAATAAATTATTAAAGTCAAGGACGATTTTACTAGATTTGCAATGTCATGAGCTATAATATGGCCTATGTCGAATAACACCTTGCATAGAGCTTGACCTTTTCAGAGATAAGATAAAACAATACAAGTAATGGTATTAATATGTTATAAAAAAGAGTTAATTCTTAAGTAGATTATAGTGGAACTATTTCGTGTTACTCAAGAAATATCAACGATCACTGATAAGACTATCCTTATTTTCCTGCTATCAAGGTGACTAGCTAATCCAGACAAGGTAGAATTAAAGGTAAACATGACAAACAAAACGAACTCCAGTAATCTGTATTGAGGTAGGTATTTGTTAAAGTACAGTCAGTGGTATGTACTTCAAGAATAGTATTTTCATTCTGAACTGTACTGTACATGTACGTACAATGGCCCATTTAGACGGTATATAATGAGTGA
>JALPQI010017384.1:0-26030 GCA_025490895.1 Thaumatotibia leucotreta | reverse complement strand
TTTTCGGAAATGGTTACAATTCCACTGTTCGAAATGTTTACGGCGCGGGCAATTTTCAACTATGATTACATAATATTTTGTTTTCTGACTAAAAATAGAGGTGTCGTTTTATGTCATTTAGTTCTGATTTAATGATGTGGATTTGACATTGATATTTATTATTCATACATAGTATATATGTATAAAATATCGCCCTTTGTGAGATTTAGAAGCCAGCAAGCTTTGTAAACTCAATCGAACTGCGTTTCGCTTTTGCAAGTATCCATTGCTATACTATACCTTAATACCTTTGCCACTGCCAGTGGCCTGAGGCACGGGAGTTATTATTTCCGCTTTATTTCGTCGCATTTAAGTCTAAATCTATAGTGTAGCGAACTATGTTTTTATTGTACCTTACGCAACCTCATGATTTTGATTTTGACAGTTGACAGTAACGTTTCGTTTAATGAACTTTAAAATTTGACATTACTTGATTACTTGTGTCGGGAATCCGGTCGATTTGCATATATTAATGAAAGAAAATCGCTTTTACTGTGTTTTCAACTATAGTATCATAGACTTAATGTAGCAAAAGTATTATTTTATTTCCGAATTATATTTGCGGTTGAGTATAGTGCTTGAAATCTTTAGATATGGCGGAAATTTCTTTGCTCATAGAAGGCCAGGTGTTTAGAGCGAAAAAAGAAGAATTGTGCGAGTATAGTGATTATTTTCGGGCTATGTTCAGTGGAAACTATGTAGAAAACGATAAACAAGAAATAACCATAGATGTAAGTCTACCCACAAATCTAAACATAAGATAAAATGCAACTTTGGTTCATGAAAAATTGTACTGTAATATTTAAATTAACGTATATTAAATCTACCTTCAAAGAGCTCGTGAATTTGAGGGTAGATGAAAACATGACACATTGAAATAAATTGGTGCCTTTGTACTTAGTTGGTTTAAAGCATCTATAATAGGAACAGACTTTCATATGCTTTCCACTTTGTTAAAGATCATGCCCCCGGACATAAAATTAACCAAAACTACATTTTAATTGATTAACATGCAGTTGAACAGTCAGTTTCGGCATTTAACCAGCTCTGTCAATTTCAGGGATTGGAACCAGTTTTTTAGAAAAACCTCAAAATAGCTCAATATTTTATGTAGTACTCAATATATTATGTAATTAACAGCATCATAATGTTTGATTTAATCTATTAACAAAGAATTTATATACGTACTCAAGAATGAAAAAGAGCAGAATTAGACCTATTTCTTTTGTATGGAGATAAAACAGGTATCCAATTCTTGGTCAATATGACCATGATTTAACAACAAATGAAATAAAATGCTTGTAAAGACAGCTTATGAACATGAAAAAAAAATTGTAGATGGGGGAAGGGGATTGTGGATTTTTATTATTACATTATACTTATATTATGATAATTTAAATGTTTGTTGGTGCTAGCTTTAGTATTACACCTTAGTGATTTCAATGCAACTGTATATGTAATGTAAGTTTAAAATTTGGCAGAATATTTTGTTCTGAAAGGAAGCTTCAGCTTCAGCTTTTCTTATTCAGCATAATCTCATATAAATAAAAACCGGTTTGGACAACCTAGTTCTAGCCTCCTTGCATTGTGTAGAGCAGAAAATTCTGTCTTAAAAAAGACTAAAAGTGGGTAGAAGGCTATGTTCATTTGTCACAATGAACATTGCCAATTTAAGGGTTAACATGTTGATAATTTGGGTGTTTACTGTTTAACCTCCAAAGATGCAATTTAAATTATATTAAATTAAAAATAAAAATAAATAAATAAAAGAAAGCCAACTTAAAACCTGAGAAATAAAAACCAACTTTATTTTATGTAGGTATAAATTTCTACTTCATTTCTCTCATATGGTGGGCCTTAGGAGAATTGACAAATATCTAAAAGTACAGACTACAGTGAAACTCATTTATTTTCAGATGATTGATGCTGAATCTATGAAAATAATACTGCAATATATGAGTATAGGTTTCATTGATCTCACACAATACACCATATTAACAATCGGAGAATTACTGACTGCCGCAAACTTCTTACAAATCACAGAGTTGATCAAACAAATTGAATATACGCTGGAGTTGCAAATATCACCCTCCACATGCATGGAAATCATGAATATGGCCCAGACCTCTGGATATACTCATATAGAGCAGCTCGCAGCTACATGTGGCTTGCTTTCCTTTTATTCCATGAAGCCTGAATACATTCCAAACATAAAAAACCTTTGCTGGTATCTATCTCACCCATACTTAAGTGCTATAAGTGAAGTTCATGTATTTAATTTTGGTCATTCATGGCTTTTACAACATGAAACGGGTGGAGATGCATTACTCATTCTTCTTGGTTGTTTAGACATGAAAAATCTTAATCTTGGTAATATAACAAAGATCAGAACTTGTATGTCGGATTACCAAACCAGCTTAGCTGCTAAAGTAGTTGACTGTATTCATAAATTGGCAGATCTTAAAATGGAGTTATCAGAAGCTTCGGTAAAGTCACAAGAAAAAATGTTGACAGAATCATTTACAGAAAGAGTTTATACTGAAACTTTAAACCTGGTAAAGGAAAGCAGATCTAGATCTCTAACTTATACTCCGGTGGTACCAGTGTGGTCAATAAAGGACTCTAAAATGGAGATGGTACCACATAACATGTACACATTTACGGAGAAAGTTGGCTTTAAGAATTGGATAGAAGTTGCAGAGAAGAATCTTTGGGGTTGGAGCGTTGTGGCTTGGGGACTAACGAAGATTGTGGTTGTTTGCGGGGAACTGGGCCGAGGAACTGGTATTTTCAAGAAGGATGTCAAAGTCTACGATGTTTTGAAGAAGGAATGGATCCATCATGGCGTGGAGTTGCCGGCACGGAGGCACGGTGGAGTAGTCATTATCGGCGACTCCATGTATCTCATCGGAGGCGTAGGTGGGTTTAGGTTAGTTATTGGTAATTACAACTTCGATGTTGTCGAAATTTACTCGTATTGTAAGAAGCATGGTCTTTACAGGACGTTAAACCCTTTATAAGGCAGAGGGAGTATATTTTAACGTAATATCCAAGTGACTTAATTTATATTTTGTGCATTTCTGACAATATATGCTCGTTAAAGCTGTTAAAGGGTTAACAATTTTTATTTAAGTTAAGGTGAATTTTGGAAAAGATGGGTGACGTCTTAATGAGGGTTTTTGATACTTTTTCTGCCACTATGGGGCGGTGAGATGGCAGCACTGTGGCGTAAGGTCCAACGAACTGTCAAAACAAATATGCGATTGCGAATTAAATTTCTTACAATTTTTTTTCTAGAATGTTGAAACTTCCTAATACAGTAGGGTTTTGATATTTTATGTTCAGTAGGTACCTATGAATCTGACAGCTGTTTGGACCTCACCCTCATGGGGCAGTAGTGGGTGTGGGTGGGGCAGTAATGACAAAAAAATAAAGTGGAACAAGTAACTATTTTCTCTATACTATCTCTATTAACTTATTCGAACATGTTAAAAACGTCTTCAATTTAACATTTGATGCGAGAGACACATTGTGTCATTATACATTGCTCGTCCGCTGTGGACGCAATCCTACCATCTTTCATTTCAATACATTGTGTATCAAAATGTGACAATTGTTGACAGATAATGTATTGCACTGACAGCTGTCAGGATTGACTAAATTGACTTCGTAGCGGCCGAGCACTGTAGTACCAAAGAGTAGAGGGTTTCAGTAATGTGTTAGGTTAGGTTGTCATATATTAATTACACAAAATACGGATAAGGCACTACGATTGGTTCTAGTCTGAAATAGTAGAGATTTTTTATTAATATAAATAGGTTAAAATTATATAACATTTTTTTAAATAAAGGAAATACCGGCCTATTGCGTGTCCGCCCACGCATAACGAAGGCTTCCGGTGCTGCACCGGTATATTAGCTAGGTAAGTGCTGTTACATCGGTAGCAAGTACTGACCCCAGCTATGCATTCTGTGTTCATGCATCTTTTTGAGGCACTTAGGTCGCTTTAAGAAATTCTCTTCACGATTTTCACTCATATTGAACTACAAATGGGACTTATGGCCATGATACAACGGAAGCTACCACCGGGTAGCTATCCGGGCGGACCCTGCACGAGGTCCTACCACCAGCAATCACCAGTATCTGTAACACTCCATTGATGGGCAAAACACCCGTATTGAGAGGGCAAGAAATGCGACATTTCTATGAATTGATTGCTGTAAGGCTTGTCCACGAAATAAAGTAGACATTGCCGTATATATTTTTTTTAACGAGACCATACCTTTGCATAGATGTTATTAAAAAGAAGGGCTCTTTGCTTTTCTTCTCCGACGCTGTGGTTGATATGTGGGTGAATCAACTTTTTTCTGTCTGTTATTGCGATGGTTATGGTCGCCTGAGTCACGCTGGTTTTATGCAAAATTATGCTACTTAATTTCCTCTACATAATTTAAATTAAAGTCCGTCCGTGTTTGTAGATCGTCCATCAACGAAAGGGTTTATTAACACTAGAAAACTGCATGTTTGCATAGCTTAAGTATCATAATTATGCATAAAACCTCAGGCGACCGTAACCATGGTTAATAACAGACAGAAAAAAGTTGATTCACCCATGTATATGACTTTTTATTTAAACTTCTTAGAATTTCTTCTTATTTTACCATTTTGAGTCATTTAGGTAGTTTCCAAATGTGAATCTCGTGTCTACAATTTTTATTAACTATTTCAAGACTAACATTGTTGAAATCGTCTCGGAAGATGGCACTTTTTTGGGCGTGAACTTTTGCATTAAGCATTATCTGAAGTTATTTTGATTTTGACTACTTTTAAGCGAATGCTTTTGAATATTTGATTGTTAAACATAATACCTACAGAAGAATCAATATACAGTGAGTACAGTCCCATGGCTGTTCTGTTAGAACTACATGGGACTATTGTGTAATACCGGAGACTGATTTTACGATGGGTACTTTATTTCGTGGACAAGCCTCATATCCGAGGTTGAGTACCTAAGTATAGCGACGATATTAAACGAAATTTAACTATGCGAGTCCCGTTTGTCGTTAATAATTATTATGATTAAGTTCGTATCATTTTAATGAATGAATCACTTTTATATACTTTTTTGTGGAATGTTTTTAAGTAAGACATTTTTGGTCCGCTTGTTCAAAACTTAGAGACGATACAATATTTTTTGCTATGAACGAGCTTATTTTTTTTGAAGTAGTGATTACGTGTTTAGGTAGTCTATTTACGTGCATGCAGTGCCCCCCTTGAGAATGGAGTCTAAAAGTAGCTTACTAAATAAATATACTACTACGTTTATAATTTTCATAAAATCTCTCATATGATTTTCTAAATATGTCTGTGACATGCGTACAGACAGATATGTAATGGCGAAACTATAAAGGTCTTCGCACATTATAACAATTACACGCGGTAGCAACTCTACTCAACTCTAACAGATAAAAAAGTGCTCGTCACACGTCAGTCGCAAACGTGTCGACCTTTAGTGTACCACGCGTGAACCACTTTATTCCACTGCTGGACGTAGGCCTCTCTTATTTACTATGCGACATGCGTATCTATAGCCGCATTAGGAAGTAAATGCACGTAATTGCCACACTGGGCAAGCGGATTGGCAATCGCATTAATGTATCCTGATGACGATGTATTATGATGACGCTGCTGCCCATCATCAATCTTTTATCAAATCATGGTCCGTGACACTTCAACCCTTAGTCGACTCTACGACCGTAGGTGTTGGGGAGGTGACAAGTATTTTTACTGCCATTACCACACGGAACATATGACATGGGGCTTAAATTTCATATTTGGCATAGAATCGAGTCGCTGTTGAGTTGTTATTATGTGCGAAGACCTTAAGGCGGATGTCTCACTGGCGGATCTGATCTGATCTGATCTGACTGGAGACAGTACCGTCGCTACAGGCGGATTCGCATGGATGTGATATTTAGAGGGTTAGCATTCAGCAGCGCGAATTTCTATGAAACCTATCTAGCCTTAGGCTGAAGCCGCACTAGTAAGCCAGCACAGCTACGTAACATTATTTGAAAAGTGTCCAAAACAGGCCATATCACCATGCGATAGTTATTTTCCCGAACGAAATGAGGAAAAATTGTTCGAGTGATACGTAGGATGCCCTGAAAATTTCGGGAATTTAATACTTAGGAACGTATATTTGACATGTGTTATACCTCTTTCTTACAAGCATAGTCTCATTATTCGAAAACACTGGCCACTTAGAAAAAAAAAACAATGTCCGATTTTCAATTGTTTTTTAAAGTCGTTGAGTCGCTGGTGAAAATGGAGCTGTCCCGCGAAAGTTTTAGAGCAATGATTTATTATGACTTTAAAAGTGGATTAACACAACAACAATGTGGAGACCGATGAACTATTGCTTTTAGTAGTGAAGCACCTTCAAAGACGACCATATACAGGTGGTATTCGGAATTCCAACGTGGCCGTGTGTCTCTTGCGGATGACGTACGTGAGGGTCGACCGAAAACGGCCGTTACCGATCAAAACATCGATGTTGTTCGCCAACTGATAAAGGAAGATAGGCATGTTACATATCGGGAGATTCAGGAGACTTTAGGCATTGGAATGAGTCATGTACAAGTTATTTTACAACAAGAGTTGGGCGTGCGGAAGTTATTTTCCCGGTGGATTCCTCACTTGTTATCTGACGACCAGAAAACGGTACGTGTCAATTGGTGCCGTAAAACTTTAAAAAGATTTAATGGAGGAAGCTCAAATGCCGTTTTTAGTATTGTGTCAGGTGACGAATCATGGATTTACGCATATGAGCCTGAATCGAAAAACCAATCTCGAGTTTGGGTTTACGAAGACGAACCGAAGCCGACAAAAGTTGTTCGTTCTCGCAGCACGATCAAAAAAATGGTAGCCACGTTTGTCTCCAAATCGGGTCACGTGGCGACTATCGCTCTTGAAGATCGAAGAACTGTCAATGCCGATCGGTATATAGGCGTTTGTTTACCGATTGTTTTTGCTGAACTGCGAAAAACTAACCCTAACCGCCGTATTATACTACACCATGATAATGCCAGCCCTCACACCGCTCAGAAAACAGACGACTATCTGAAGGGCGAAAACGTCGAATTACTGGACCATCCTCCGTACAGCCCCGACCTAAGTCCCAACGATTTTTTTACTTTCCCGAAAATAAAGAATTGGTTGCGTGGTCAGCGTTTTCAGACCGCGGAAGAAGCAGTCGACGCTTATAAAATGGCCATTTTGTCAACCCCCACTTCAGACTTCAATAACTGTTTTAAAAACTGGTTTCAGAGAATGAAAAAGTGTAATAAACACAAAGGAGAATACTTTGAAAAACAATAAAAGTACTTTTATTTCATTAAAATGCGTATTTTTTCCGATTCCCGAAACTTTCAGGGCAACCTACGTAATATGGCTTTTAGACCAGAGTTACCAGAGCCCGGTGGTGATAGGTGATACCTGGGCGTGTATCGCCTTGTCTCTTTTATTTACACGGGGGTACTTATCTTTTGTCCGTGTTTATAGCTGATAGTTCATAGCTTAGTAGCTCGCGGTGAGGCCAGTGCCATACACTATAATCCCACAATGTCGTAACAGATGTGCTTACCATTTAAACAATCTGGTTGTCACGTCTGGTTATTCAAGTCAATGTTTCACTTCGATTGCGAAAAAATAAAAATAAAACATTTTTATTATTCAGTTTTATTGAATGCGTAAACTAGATAACCTATATAAATGTCATAATTAATTGGATCCAAGATATCCTTGATCTTCAAGGATTTCTTAACTTTCTTTCCTATCCGCGATCAAAAAATAACAAAAACCATCAACTGGTCTTATTGTTTAAAGGAAATGTCTCCATCTTCACGCCAATATGGTCTGTCGTAAATCGCCGTCGCGTCGCAAACGCATCGCGGTCGCGTCGCCATCGTCTTAGTGCGGCTTCAGTTTCTTTATGCAAGTATGTTGTTATGTTTTGGATTTGGGTCAAACGCAAACCCATGTTAGGAGTCTTTCCGGTGGACAATCTAAAAGTTAAGGCCTATTAAGCTTGATTTTCTTATGAAAGCCTTATCTTCATTAAGACGTACTCCTTTTATATTGCGTTGTATGATAAAAATCATTACTGCCTGTCCACAGGCTGTTAATTATCGATCACAGGAAAGAAAAGGTGCGTGTTCAGCTGAACTGTAGAGCCCCTCTTTCCCGTGGCCAATACTAAGCAACTGGTAGGAGTGTAGTCGTGATTTTTATCATGCAATTCAATAGGAAAGGAGTGCCTGATGACAATAAGAATTTAATAAGAAAATTAACTCTCATAACCCTTAGCTTTTAAAATGTCCACCCGAAAGACTCATAGCATTATTTTGAGTTTGACTCATTTTGAAGGGACGCTCGGTCGAAACCGAGCGGGCTGTCGAGCATTTCATGTGCTCATTAACCCCATTTCCCGTTGCTGAAGTCTATTACTTCCTTCTGGCCTCCTTGTATATTGCAAGCAACCGATAAACATTATACACTACAGTACTCGGCCGTATTGAAGTCAATCCTGACACCTGTCATTTTAATACATTATCTGTCAAAAAGTGACATTGTTGACAGATAATATATGGAACTGACAGCTGACAGGATTGACTTCATTCACTGTAGTGCTGTGTAAAACGCCAATATTGCGAGGTTTAAAGACTGGACCCTAAATACTCCCCAGCGTTATCGACTTAAAAACATTCATACGCATAATATAAGCCAATTTTCTGGACTAAGTAAAGTCGAGTCTTTTAGTCGCTGGAGTCTTAAGGGTTCGAGTTTACAAGCCTCAAGGGTAGTTCTATGCGATTATTCCGTCGCACAAATCAAGTCATTTACCATTCTCAAATTATTGACGAACTGCGTATAGATAGTGGAGTCATTTTTGGTTATCTTGTAGCAGACGCATGCATCCGTTTGCTTTTGTAAAACGGAAAATAAAATGGTGATGGTAATGACAATAAAAACGCGTAAAAAAATCGCATAGAAACACCATCAAAATGAGCGTTATCAACATTCAACATCTTTAACATTACTACTCTGTGTTTTTTATTTCCGTTAATTTCAATGCGTAATTCTTCAGGATTATAAATAAAGTTAATTGTCTAAAGCCCGCTTGCATGTTTTTAGGCTGCACCTCCATTGAGGCGGAGAGGAGCGGAGATGTGCAAAATTGACCAATTACATTCTTCAAATTCAAAATTCGAAACACTGTGATGAGGTCTCATTTCATTGGCCAATTTTGCAGATCTCCGCTCCTCTCCGACTCAGTGGAGCCGCACCCATAGGGTTAGGCGACTTTTGGTGTTTTTGAAATATTTATTATATTATTAGTATGACTTAAACGGGATAGGTATTCAACCATGTAAATTGCAATTATTGAGCACCCGATATTTAAACTGAGTTGGCGTGAAGATGGCATTTCGTCGGGGATAGTCCTATTGCACGCGGTATTCCGTGTAACTAACAAATTAAATTAGGTTCAATTTGAGTGTTAATTGTTTGATATTTGAACTCTATCTGCTTTGGTAGTTACGCAATATTGCACTTTCCCCGACGATTTCAACATTAAAATATCGGGTGCTCAATAGTCAATAATAATTATACTGACCATGTTAGCTTAAAATCTTTTGTTAAATTACCTTAAATACCATTTATTATAACTAAATTAACTAATATAACTATCTAAGCTATGTTTTCATACGTGTTGTCAATGTTACCATTATACTTTACACTATCTGATGTGTAACTCTAAAGAACCTTTTACAATATTAGTACATTGTGCATCAAGGGAGGCAAGTACGGAATTACTAACGAGCGTGTTAGAAGCCCGACGCCGTAGGCGGAGGCCTTTTAATGACTCGAGTTAGTATTCCGCTTACCGCCCGTGATGCATTAAGTACAATGTTTTTCATCACACTAGCCGACAAAAAAATAAGTGGTAAGACGAAATCTTATTAAATGACGTACTGATATTTCTATTACTCCTTAGGGAATTTCACTTTTCTATTACTCCCGCTACGCATGCAAGCAATGGCGCGCTTAGACAGCAAGTGTGATGAAAAATTATTAATTATGCATGAAAAACGATATAGATAATATCAGTTTGATTTAAAACAGTGCATTTACCATATGAAATTACATTTTCGAATACCAAATAATTTCGACTCTATTGCAAATGCCATGTTCAAAGAGTAATGCAAATGTCCGAAAAAAATACCACTCTTAAATCATACTAATAATATAAATGACCATGTTTTTGCTAACACGTTCGCCTCCGGTACTGTTTCACTAAGTGCTAATGCTATACCGATCGAAATTGTCTTATAGAACACCTATGTCAGTGACACGCATGTGTGATTAGAAAGATTGTACCTCCTATGCCGGCGACACAATATTGTGTTAAAAAGTTCGCCCCCGGTACTGATTCACTAAGCGCTAATGCTATACCGATCGAAAGTATCTTATAGAACTCCTATGCCAGTGACACGCATGTGTGATTAGAAAGATTGTACCTCCTATGCCGGCGACACAATATTGTGTTAACACGTTCGCCTCCGGTATTGTTTCACTAAGTGCTAATGCTATGCTATACAGATCGAAATAATAATTTTGTTTTCATTAAGGCACTGGTCTTAGCTACTAGCCATAGTTCATAGCTTAGTACAGGTAAGTTCACGAAAGCTGGCATCAATGGATCGAGTAAGTGACAGAAAGTATCTATGTGTGGATGTCTTAATGACAGTAGATACAGGTTGGAATAGGACGACCGCATACACACAATAGTAGATGTTATTCATTTCATTCATTCTATTCGTGCCAGCTTTAGTGAATTTACCTGTATAGTTGAATTATCGAGAAGATGGAATTGCATTTGTAGTGGTGTTACTAAAGCAACACTTTTAAAGTGAACCTTGTGTCTTTACAATTAGGTTTACTATTAGTCGAATAATGCCAATACATGAGTCGATAATTTGTATACGCGATCATTGTAAATACGCGATACTACTAAATATGCAATTCCATCTTCTCGATAATTCAACTATAGCTCGCGGTGAGACCAGTGCCTAAAGGCATTTAATTATGTACAATTTATTTGCAATCGACACTGAAATGGCTGCCGTACAAATCATCAGCTTTTAACTGTGGACAGTCCTGTGGAATTTTGCAGGTAGCTTTACAAAATATAAACGAAAGGACCAAGGGCAAAAATGTGCCTACCAACAGAAACAAAACATTTCTCATTCAATAGATCTCGGCAATCTGATGATTAGGGTGGTACTTATTCGAACCAATCTAGGAGATCTTTGCTCTCCCGATTGCAATTTTCTATGGGACACCCTCTCATTTTGTTATTTGATAAACAAACCATATTTGTTTTTTTTTTTCAATTATTTTAAACAAAAATTAGGGGTCGCTACCGAAGTAATAAAAAAACGACTATTGATTTTGCCTTTCTTGAAATGCGTACTTCCGTAGCGACCCCTAATTTTTGTTTATAAAAAAAACAAATATGGTTTACTTGTCAAATAACAACATGAGAGGGTGTCCCATAGAAAGTTGCAATCGGGAGAGCTCTTTGCTCCTTTATTGGTTCGAACATCCTACAAAATTGCAAAAATAAGAACCACCCTACTGATGATTTGTTACTATGACGAGGATCGCCCTATACAGGGTGAGCATTTCAAATGGGTCAGTGGGGAGGTTTTGGAAACCATAACAGATAGTGAAATCTTGTCTTATGTATATGGGGTTTTCCTTCGAAAACTTAGTCGTCGAGTCGCGAGGCGTGAACGCGGGCTTAGTGCTTGATAATGGAGACCTAGGCTCCCTGAAACATGCCGCGGGTAACGACTAAATTCAGTGTTTAACAGTTTCAGTGCGGATGACACGCGAGGCTTGTCATGAATGTTTTGGACGAATGGCGTATGACACTATAGGCGTGTCATCGTATTCTATGGCGTAAGGCACGCTCGGCGTATCATCAAAAAATTGTTCGCCGCCATAAATAAAAGTTTTTGAAAATGGAACACGCAACAAATCGGTTATTTGTTTAATTGTATTATAGTTATGTCAACGAAAGTCTAAATTCAATGGTTGTTACTTTGCAGGGTAACACTGGACACAACAATAATCTACGACTTGAAACAGCGGTCATACAGGACGATAGCAAATTTGCCGGACGCCATACAAAATCCTGCGGTGTGCGTGCATAACGGCCAAGTGTTTGCGGCAGGGCATAACACTATATATAAGTATGAGGACTTGGGAGAGACTGGTATGTATAATTAACCAATTGGAAGTAGGCTAGTCATGAACCATGTCAAAGTAACATCACATTTCACATCACAATTTCAGCCTATCTCAGTCCACTGCTGGACGTAGGCTTCGCCTTTTAAAGTTCGGGAAATATTATTTGACCGACTGTTATCTTACTTACGACCTTTTGTTTTGCGTCATTGACAATAGAAAAGGGCACAACTGCTGATTAGACAGTTTCGCAAAACAAAAGAGCATGAGTGAGATACCATCAGTCCAACAAATAAAGATTAAAGACAGAATAAAGAGCATCACAGTGTTTCGAATTCGAATTTGAAGATGTAATTGGTCAATTTTGCACGGCACCGCTCCGCTTCGCGTCAGTGGAGCCGCACCCTTAGGAGGCAAATGCACGTAATCGTCACGCAGGGCAAGCGGATTGTCGATCGCAGTAACTGTGTCCACTATGATGACGCTGCTGCCAATCATCAATCTACTCGAACTAAAATCGAGAGGGCGCTACTGTGCGGTTAGCTGTCAAATTTAAAAGCTCCTCGTAATTTAATATTATTTATTATTTAAACATATAATTAAACCACCGAATACTGCATCATATATTACATTAAGAGTTAGGTATTAAATATTTATATAAATACGACGGAAAATGGCCCCTCATATGGCAAAATTGGCAACGAACGCTGCGGCCGTTACCAGGTTGGTGGATACTATTTCGAATTTAAAAGATGAGATTTGTGACATGAAAAAACAGATAAAGTGTTGTTTCGACGTTATTAAAAAGCAGGAAGAGCTACTTACATGCCAAAATAGATATCTCCAAACGATATTAAACACTGTCACTCACATAAATCCTAAAAGTCCGAACTGTAGTCCACTAAATGAGTCTGGTCCTCAGGGGCTTATATTCTTGGATGACGATCTCTCGGACGGCAATGATCATGCTCCGTCGCCATGTAAGACAACGGAATCCACGGGTACAGGGATTCCCATGACCGATAGCTCTGTTACCCCTTGCGCTGTGATTTCAAGTCCTGTGTCACCGAATATTAGGCAGACTAAACCCAACACGACTGAATCTTCACCCACTGCTAAATCACATAGTGCTCGATCACGCCGTTATGCAGCAAAAAACAAACAGAAAAAAAGCACCAAGGGTTCTTCTGCCGTCTCCGATTCTGAGCTTCTCGCCATCAATCAAGTTCTCCCTGCTAAACTGTCCCAGAGCACTAGCGGTCTACGTGCGGCGGCTCCCCGCGTCGTCAGTTTGCATGTATTCAACCTCAGCGAGGATACTACTGCTGATGATGTTGTCCGCCATGTCCAGACGGAGTTGAAGATATCGTCACCAGTTTGCCAACAGCTGGCGGTCAGTCGAGGCAACTACACATCGTTCCGCCTGGAAGTGCCAGCTGACAAGGTGAAGATCGCTAAAAATGCTTCCAGTTGGCCGGACGGTGTAAGGGTACGTTTTTTCAATGTGATCCAACCAAAAAACTCCAATGTACAACAAAGCGCATTGAAAGCCAAATAGTACGCGAATTTATTGTTATTCACCAAAATGTACGATCTATTTGCAGTAAAACATCGTTATTACAACTATTATTGTGTGACACAAAACCAGATGTTTTAGGTTTAAGCGAAATTTGGTGTCGAGAAAATGAGCTAGAACGCGTAAGGTTATGTGGGTACTCACTCGCGAACGGGTACTGTCGCACGCGCGCCGGTGCCCATGGCGGGGTATCGCTATTTATCCGAGACGGGTTGCACTATAAAAAACGCAACGACCTACATAGCCTATGTGTTGAATATCATATTGAATTTACAGCAATTGAAATCCCCTCTCCTAATTTGATTATTATTGTATTATATCGGACATGTAATGGTAATTTTGACATTTATTTGGAACACTTAGAATTATTATTAACAAAACTTACTGACGAAAATAAAAAGTTTCTCATAGTAGGCGATCAAAATGTGGATTATAACTCTCATAATGTATCAAAGCAGCAGGCGATGACGTATTAAATAGCTATGGCTGTAAAAACATCGTAACGTTTCTAACTCGTGTAACAGCCGACTCCGCGAGTTCCATTGACTGCGGTATAACAAACTGTGCACGTAATCTACTCAGCGCAACGCCAGTGGATACTGTCATTAGTGATCACACCGCGCAACGATTTGTGTTTGTGATGGAAAAGGAAATAAACAATGTGAAAGCGAATAACACTATTGAGCGCAGATTGTTTAATCACGAATCTATTTATTCATTTTATTTTGACATTTCTAACTATAATTTTGATTTTATTTTTGATAGCAACATCGACATTGAACGTAAATTTAATAAATTGTTTAATATTCTGACATATTATATGAATATTCATTTTCCCATTAAACATATGCGAGTGAAAAAAAAATCACCTGTTTCGTGGGCAACAGATGAGCTTTATGAATACATGCAAAAGTATAGGGACCTTCATGAGATACGGCGGCAATATCCTGGCGACCAGCTTATATCTGATTGTATCGAGCATTACTCCCAACTTATAAAATCTGAAACACTCCGAGCTCGACAATCAGATATCGAAACTAGATTGGTACAAAGTCAAAATCCTTCAAAAGAAATATGGAAAGTCATAAATGAGGAAATAGGCTTAAAAAGTAGACCCCAAACCATTTCTTTGAAAAGACATGATTCAAATGCCGTGGTATCCCATGAAGAAATTCCGAATGTTCTTAACTCACATTTTTTAAATACTGCTGCAAAATATGCTGTAAGCAGTGATGAGTTATTGTCGAAGCAATATATTGACAATCATTTAAAAAATCTAAATATACCAAATTTCAATCTTCCCACAGTGACACGGGACCTCATGGATAAAACCATAAAATCACTGTTTAAAACTCGCACAACTGTAGATGTCTATGACATGTCACTAAATATAATATTAAGTGTTTGGCCGATTATTGCTGATGTATTAGTAGTTTTAGTCAATCAAATGTTTCAGTGTGGTACGTACCCAGATATGCTTAAGAGTACAAGGGTTTGTCCGGTATTTAAGGGGAAAGGGGAGAAGGATGACGTGAACAACTACCGACCCATAACTATAGTACCTACGATCTCGAAGATAGTGGAGTCTATTCTTTCATCAAGCTTAATGAGCCACTTAGAATCGAACAACCTTCTCACAGATAGCCAGTATGCATATTGGAAAAAACGATCGACTACTATGGCGGCACATAAAATAATTGATTTAGTTATCACGGGCCTGGATGAGAAACACAAGATGGCAGGTATACTGTGTGATTTATCCAAAGCATTTGATGTTATTGATCATAAATTACTATTGTCCAAGTTAAGTCGTTATGGGGTTGTAGATTCTGCCCACAAGCTGTTCACATCATTCTTGTCAAATCGTAGGCAGGTTGTCAAAATACCCACTAATGGACAGACACTCACCTCTGATACTGGTCGCATCAGTTTAGGTATCCCCCAGGGATCAGCGATTGGCAATACCTTATTTCTAGTATTCATAAATGATCTTCCATCGGCGATATCAACTGGCATCCCTGTACTCTTTGCAGACGATACAACATTAGTCGTTAAATCAAAAACCCATGAACAGCTCGCGGGAAAGATTCGTGAAGCATGTCAGCAGCTGCAAATCTGGTTCGCATCAAATGGACTACTTTTGAATGTGGCGAAATCGAACACGATCATATTTTCCGGGCGTACCACCACCATACCGTCATGTCTTGAAAACAGCCCAATGCCTGTATGTTCTGAGGCCAAATTCCTGGGTTTTACAGTTGATGAGAACCTAAGCTGGAAGTGTCATGTCGACCAGTTGTGTAATAAATTAAGTAGTGCAGTCTTTGCTTTGAGAAAGTTACAGCCACTTATATCAAAAGGGGCACTGAAAACTGTATACTTTTCCCATTTTCATTCATTACTGTCCTATGGCACGTTGATATGGGGAAATTCCACTCTTGCCAAGCGTGTATTAATACTACAAAAACGTGCCATGCGAATATTGGCTGGGGTTAAAGGTAGGCATCCATGCAAAAATCTTTTTAAGCAAAGTCGGATTATGACACACTACTCTCTTTACTTATTTCAGGTGTTGATGTTTGTAAGAAATAATTTACCGGCGTTCAAACGTGTCAAGGTAACGGGCAAACAAATCCGATCAACTGGGAGACTCAGAACAGTGCCGCGTCGCATGGCACTTTCAGTCAAAAATCCGAGGGTAATAGGGCCAACGTATTATGAGCGTTTACCTGCCAAATTGCGAACCGAACCATCTGACGAAATATTTGAGAGCCGATTGAGAGTCTTTTTATTGGATAATCCATTATATTCAGTAAATGAATATATGGAACTGACATTTAATGTTAAGGATTGATTAAAATTGTATTACTATTTTAGTTGTTGAAATTTTACTATTTTTTAATTGTACACCATTGATTATTTCCTTTGTTTTATTTGTGACATCATTGTTTATTTTGTTTTTGTTATTAATTGAATTATTATTGTATGTGACATTTTATTAGTATTTACTTAAGTGATCTATCCTGTATTCATATTTTTATACACTTGACGATCGTAATATAAATTCATATAGATAAAGCTAGGCTAATTTGTACTGTAATTTAATATTGCGAAATAAATAAATCTAATCTAATCTAATCTACTATTAAATAATGGTCAGTGGAGTGCCTTAGGACGACACCTTACGACGGGTGCGCCAAAGTATTTATAAAATTGCAACTTAGATTATTGGAACACCGAAAATTTTTCTTATACAATTTAACTTCATAATGATCGGTATTTAGAATAATCTTTGTTCATAATCATCATCACATAGAATTATTTATGTTCATAATATTGTTTTTCATACATATTTTTAGTACTAACTTTTATGTTTATATAATTTTTCACTATACTTATTTTATGCTATATATTCTAATGTTATAGGTATTTATTTTTATCTGTACTGGTTTTATGTATGAATTATTTTTGTTTAATTAAATATAAATCGTACTATTACTGTAAACTAGCTACCTGCACAAATCAGGTTGTGGCAGAGTAGGTGCTGTACTAAACGGGTTCCCTCTAAACTTTTTTTGTCCGAAACGCTTAGGACATAACAGACTTGGTATAATCTATTTTGGCATCAACTTAATGAGACAGAAACATCACTTGGCTTAAATAACAATATTTCGAATATTATTTTGTCCGAAACTATCTTGGCATATCATTAATTACGCCGAGTGTTATAAGACAGAAATTAGATTTGCATTTTTTTTTGGGCATGTAGCCACATGTTCGAAACTTGCCTTTTTCGTCAGGCAGAATTTGCTGTGAGGGTGAAAATTTCTGCAGTGAGCGAGCGAAGCGAGCGAACAAAACCTTCTGGGGCAGATCCGACTCGGATAGGTTAGGCTAGAAGACTAAGGCGGGAGCTTTGCTCCCGCCTTAGTCTTCGAGGTTATTTTTTTTTAGCAACCTAGAAAGTACTCAGCTCAGTAACACAGTAAGTAACGTATAGAATATTACTACTACCTCGATTATATTGAGAGGTTGTAATTATTCCTTCTCTGTTATGCTAAAACAAACTATGCCGATACTTTTTATGCACATCCAGATTATGCCTCATCATAAATAGGAGCATCGAAATTATGCTCGAATAATATTCGAACAACTCGAAATCTGCCACAAAGAAATATGCTAAAGTTGAGTATGTCACAACAGTTTCTGCATAAAGCCCATTATGACTACATAGTTTATGTTATTCATAAAAGAATTATACCACAACAGAGTGAACCTAATGGGAAAATGTTTATAAATAAACAATTTATTTAAAATAAGTTTATGAGTATAGATTAATCTACTTGACGACTTTAGGAGGATAAAATTTCGAAATAAAAATCGTTATGAACATTATAGGTAGAAGTATAATTTTTAGTAAGAAAAAAAGTATGAGAAAATTTTTTCGGAGTAATGATGATTATGAGTAAAAAACGTTATTAGTAAAAATATTCGAAGAAAAAATTGTATAAGTGCCAATATGGACCCCCTTACGACACCCGCGGGAAGAGTTGGGACGGTGACAAATGTATTCTTGTTAACCGTTTCAGTGCGGATGACACGCCAGGCGTGTCATGAATGTTTTTAACGAATGGTGTATAACAGTAACACGATAGGCGTGTCATCATATTCTATGGCGTAAAACACGCTTGGCGTATCATGAAAAAAATGTTCGCCGCCATAGATAAAAGTTTTTGAAAGGAGAAACCTGAGACAGTGGACTGAGATAAGCTGATGATGTGACGTATATTAATAAACTCTTCTCTAACGGTTTTTGGTTTGATCAAATTATCTGTTATAGTCTTTGAGGTTAAATAAACCTCAAAGTTTTTTTTTAGATCGCTGGACAGTCGTGGTGGGTACCCAGATCCGGGCGAACGGTATGGTCTCCTTCAAGGGCTACATCTACTGCACGCAGAGCTTCTTCAGCCATCTGTACCGGTTCCGGCCCGGGGTCGACAGCAAGATGTACATGGTCACGCAGTTCATTAACCCGCCGGCCACTATTTGCAGCTTAGGTGAGAATACTGAGAATATATACCTCCGTTTTTAAAACTACAGGTTATTAAAACCAAAGGCGTCAATTATAATGACACGTAAAAATATACACTTCTATTTGTGGACCGTTACCGTTATTAATTTCCGTTAAATAGGACAGGTTATTTGGGACATTAATAGAAGTTGCCTAGTATATCGGCTTTTGTTTAACTCGTGAAAAAAGATTTTTTTTTCGTTTTCATACATAATAATTGAAATAGCAAGTGTGAGATAACCTTAAGAATAAGATCTCAGGTGACTGACGGCACATGTCAAAATAAGTTTCATTAGGATGTAATAAAGGTTGCAATACACTTGTTCAGTCATTAAACTTATTTTTTTAATAACTCAGTAACAGTAAGAGTTAAGGTACTAGTTTCTTAGACAAATTGATTATTTTTGACCTAAATAAGCTTCCCTTTACTTTAACGGAAATCAATAAAAACACGGTGTATATACCTCCGTTTTTAAAACTATAACAGATAGAAATATTGGTTATAAAAACCAAGGCGTCAATTTTAATGACAAGTAAAAATATACACTTCGAATTGTGGACTATGGAAGAAATATATTTTTCTCAAACATGCAATGAAATATTGTTCTTCACGTTCCTTAACACGTTCGCCCCCCCTTCTATTTGACTAACGGGGGTCGTGACCCCTCTCTCGTAACCGACGTCCTAGCGCGGTAAATTTGAATTGGCTTGACATGTTATTTATTTTTTACTAAATGAAGGGTCATTTAGTAAAAAATAAATAATTTAATTTGAGTTTCTCAAAAGCTTTAAAAATCTGTATTTAATTTAATTATCCCTTTTTCAGGGAACCGTCTACTATTCTTCACCCGCGCAATGTGCGGCCAAGCAGACGTCTTAAACGTAGAAGAATTCACCGGGAACACAGAAGAAAAGCCTAAAGTAATCTGGCGTCAAAACGAGACGTCGGTAAAAGTGAACGATGTAGCGGGATCCTGCGCTCTTGTGATGACCCCACCGCCTATTAATCCGGAGACTTCGAATTATATTAAGAAATATCTGAAAAGGTATGAGACACAGTAATCATATTAATAGTGGAAAATGTCAGAAGTATACGTTTTTGGTTCATTTGCAGTAAAAGTGTTAATTTTTATATGCGATCATGGACTGTAATACACCATTATACTCGGCATCGTACGATAATTGAGATTTCTCACTTTAGTTACTCCCATACTAAAGGTATGAAAAATTCAGTAACGAATTTGATTTTTTTTTATCAGTTTCGTTACATTTCGTTTCATACATTTAGTATAGGAGTAACTAAACTGACTAATCTCAATTTACATATGTACTTATTTTCGTGACATTAGAGACATACTGTTTTTGTTTCATAACTGAAAAGTACGCACGATGCGGAGTAAAATGGTGTGTTGCAATTCATGATCGCATATAAAAATTAAAAGGTACACATTTACTGCAAATGACCCTTTTAAGCTAGCTTAGCACATGATTGGTATGTCAATATGTCGCCGCGAGATAGATTTTCCATCTTCTACTAACTATATGAATAAAAGAGGGATGGATAGTCTGTCTCGCAGCGACATATTGTCGCACTAATCCTGTGCTAAGCCTAATGGACATTTGGATTATTACTTTGATTTAACATCCTGCCGCCCAGAGACCTATTAACCGTTTCAGTGCGGATGACACGCCAGGCGTGTCATGAATGTTTTTAACGAATGGCGTATGACACGATAGGCGTGTCATCATATTATATGGCGTAAGGCATGCTTGGCGTATCATGAAAAAATTGTTCGCCGCCATAGATAAAAGTTTTTGAAAATGGAACACTCAACGAATCGGTTAAAAGGTCTCCATAAACAAAAGAAATTCTATTCTATTTCCTACACTATTAATTCATGGCGGATTTTTGTCTGGGCGGCAAGAGGATAAAACTGGATAGTTATGATAAATATCCCGGTTTAAGTCATACTAATAATGTTAGAAGTATTGTAACTTGCAATCGCCCTTGTAAAAGTAAATGTAAAGACATCGGAATTTTCGGAGCATTTTTCAGATGTCATAGGGACTTCTCATTTATCGACTTTCAATAATGTATCGATACGTTGTATAACGCAATATATTGAAGCAGATTAAAAGTAGAGATAAACAACAGACGGTCTTGTTGCTAAAATAATGACTCTTTGATGTAAACTTAATAATTTATTTTATTATAATAATTATTAAGTCACAACGACATAATCTAGTTTTTAACCGACTTCAAAAAAAGGAGGAGGTTCTCAATTCGAGAGAATTTTTTTTTTTTTTTTTTGTTGTATGTATGTTACCTGATATCTCCGAGAATAGTGAACCGATTCTAAAATTTCTTTTTGTGATCGAACGTGTATTACCCCGAGATGGTCCCATTGGCAACAAGTTGGGGTCTGATGATGGGATCCTGGAGAAATCGAGGGATCTCTTAAAATGTTATAGGTACATGTATGGCGCTTTTGGTAATTTTCATTCATTTACAAGAATTTGCATTCAGAAAGTAGGATTTGAGGAAACAAATCGGGAATCTTGAAGAAACCGGTTGAAGTCGGTTTTTTAAATTTTTAATTTGGTGATTATATCGTATTATAACACGTAGATTATATTTCGAAACGTTGGAATAAAACACTCACATATCGTCGAATGAAAACCAAAACTCTCTATAACTTGTAAGTAACAAATAGGGTATCACCGGCCACCTTGGTTCTCTGCCTTATTCATACTAAAAATATGAAGCGTTGGATGGTCGAGAACTAAATTTATCTGGCCGAAAACGACCTAAACTACCCTACCTACTTGCAATAAAGCTCGTATCTAAGTTCTGATTCAGTACTGACATACGAGGTTGCTAAGAGTAGTGACAGATTTTACACTGAGTTTTGGCTGTCAACCAACGATATAGGTACGCGAAATAATAAAGTGGTATCCAAAGTTTTATTTAAAGAGATCGTTCTTTAGCTACTAGACCGCCTGTTGTTTATCTCTACTTTTCTTAATCTTCTTTAATTTGTTATACAAAATATCGATAGATAATAAATATTGGATGTCGATAAATGAGAAGTCCCTATGACACCTGAAAATAAACCCGAAATTTCCGATATCTGGTAATTTGTCTCCTTAACACATTTGACCCCGTTGACACAACGTCTGTGACCAACAAAATCTAAATCCTAAGCCAATGACGCACATACGTGATAAAAATAACTTTATTCCTATCCTCGTAAGGCCCTACGTATGAACGTCCCACCACCCAACTTCCTATTTTTAGGACAACAAATTTTACCCATAAAGACCCGTGACGTCATAATTTTCAAAGAAATTTGAATTTTATTTACTAAGTCCCCAAATAAAAAAAATAAAATGTATTTTTTTTAGGACACTGGGTTGTTATTTCACTTATCTTCAAATAGAATGGGCCTTACGAGGCTATACCATCAGCACAAATTAACATCTTACTCCCATGCCAGTGTCACAAATGCGATCATTTTTGACACAAGTGTTGTGTCGCCGGCACATAGTAGTATCTATTCGGTCACACATGCGTCTCATTGGCATAGGAGTTCTATAAAACAATTTCGATCGACATAGTGTCAGCACTGAGTTAAATAGTACAGGGGCGAGCGTGTTAAAAGTCAATGAGACTTCTTAGAGAGAGTCGATCTGAAACCGATAAGTATTATTTGTCCCTTTCGGTCTTATAGACATATTAATAAGACTGAAAGAGACATATCGGCTTACTAAATTAGGAGAAATTTATGAATTAGCGAGTCAGTTCCAAAAATCATTTTTAGCTAGACTATTGACAAGTAATTATTCTGTTATTAACTGTCCTAAGCAACAATGTAATACACTTACTGATGACGTTTTAGACTTAGAATAATTATGTAGAAATGTATAGACTTTTGTGAGCACTAGTAAAAACGTTATACAGGGTGTAACCGTTAAGTGTGGCCAGGCCATAATTCCGTAAATATAACAGATATCAGAAAACTTCCAACTGATATGGAAAGTGCGTTACCCAACGAGTAAAATTGCATTAATACACTTAACGATTACACCCTGTATATTGTCACTTGTCATAACTGTCATAAAAATTGCCTTGTACTATAAAATAATTAAACGTATGACCGCCCTTTTGGCAAGTGACAAAGTGAAATGTTTTCACTAAACCGCTCATATATAAATATAAGGATATAAATCCTTTCGTCTGTAACTCAAAAATGTGCTATCAAAACTAGGCACCTTGAACGTCTAATGTATAGTTTAAATTTTAACGACACGAGTAGCTCGATTTTGGATCGTCCTTAGATGGAAGGGTATGCAATTATATGCCTGCTATTGCAATCAAAAATAATTGTAATTGTGACGCTAATAGTTGAAAAGTCAACTGTCAAGTACAGGGGCTGATGATGATGATTTTTTTTTGTAAAGTGCACTTTTTTAGTAAAGTCGTGCCAATAATTATAATAATTTTAAAAAATTAAATAAACTTTTGGGCTGCTTGAAGCTAAAAGGAGGTAAAAATGCAAAATGTATTTAAAAAATACGTGTTCCAACTTGCCAACCTGTTGATAAAGGCAACATTTACTATGATGACAAATGTGACAAGAGCACCGTTACGGGCCGTAGATCCGTCATTGACACAGTGCATCTTTGAGCGCTTTTGAACTTAGAAGCAGGAAAATACAACACTATGACTTTAATGTTAGATATTGGCCTAAATTTTTTGCATTTAATGCATGTATATGTTAAAAGGGGCTGTTGCAAATGTTTTATAATAAAATTAAGATAAAATACTTTATTAGCATATAACTACATTGTATACTACCTATGCCAGTGACTTCGTATGACACAATTTCAACAATTCACACAATATCTTTATAAATTGTAGCCTGTGTGTTATTCTGATATGTACATATAACATAATTATACAGGGTGCTCGCGAGCATGGCAAGAGATTTTAAAGGTGTATTCCTAACCATATTTAGAGTTTTAAATGTTAAATAAAATTGCCTGGTTTTGGCTTTGTTTCAGAGATAATGAAACTTTTTTCGAAACAAGTTTTTCGTCGTAATTTGTTATAAAATTTCTTTTTGATTACCATGCTACCACAATATATATATGTGCTTAATATTACCATACAATTTATTTTAAATTTTATTTTCAAAAATGTACAATTTATATACCTACCATTTGCCTGAAAAAGAAAAATAAACCATCGACTCATTTTCGCTATGATTTGACACTGGCAATGTTAAAAAGTATTTTTTTTAAATTGGTGACCTTTCACATTATGTGTCTTTTTTTTGTTTATTTGGAAGTCCTGAATGAATGGTCATAAATGTCATAATCTCTCGCAATGCTCCTGTGCACTCTGTATTATAGTAAGGTTTCATTCAAATGGATTCAGTAGTTTTACAGAAATGAGTACCTAACAAACATCCATACTTACAAACTTTCGCATTTATAATATTAGCATGATTAACCAAACTACAATTTTAAGCTAAACATAATAGATGTTGTAGTGTTTCTTGACCAGCAATGTATTTATCTACTTATCAACTAAATAACGTAAAAAAACTATTTCAAGATTGATTTTTACGAAACTGCTGTTTTATATTTAAGCCAAATAAAAAAAAACCTTAAATAGGCAAATTTAAAAAAAAAACCTGCGTTCCAGTCTCCTCGTCGCCATTGTGTACAGCAGACAATCCTGTTTTAAAAAAAATACAAATAGTGGGTCGAAGACTATGTTCATTGTTACGAATATTGCCAATTTAAGGGCTTAGGGCGTGTTTCACCCTAAATATATTTTAGCTGTCCTTTTTTATTACTCCTTAGGGAATTTCAATTTTCTATTACTCCCGCTGCACACGCAAGCAATGGCGCGCTTAGACAGCAAGTGTGATGAAAAGTACTAAAATCTGCATATTTTAGATAAGTTGCATTATAAACTATCACAGTCCCTTTATCTTCAGAGCTCATATTTCATGTGATAACTGTAATTGTTTAAGTTTATATTAAATATAAATATTATAATATAACATAGTTGTTTTAAAACCAAAACTCGCTAATTAACAAATACCTACTTGAAGTAAAGCTCGTATCTCCGTTCTGATTCAATACCGACATACGAGGTTGCTAAGAGTATTGACAGTTTTTATAGTAAGTTTTGGTTGTCAGCCGAAATACAAGGTAAGGGAACATACCCATACTACGTGACCCTTTTTTAAGCGTTTTGGACAAGGAGAGAGTGCTGGCGTAGGTTAAATAGTAAATTTTAATTGTAGAATAGTACAAATTGTAAAAATTGTAGTGATGGTAAAAACGGTGGCGTGTGAGTCCTATTTAAATTACATTATTACAAAATAATCCTCCAAATAGCACTAGTCTATGACCAAGAGTGGTACTTTGACGGACCCCCTCCCCCCCTAAACAGGTGACGTAGTATGGGTATGTTCCCTAAGGTGGGGTAAGACTGACTACGGGGGAAGATAACCACTACCGTGAAACCACCCAACAATGATCCAATACTGCAACTATGGTCCACAATTTCAACTCCTAAATAAGCATCAGTCCGAATCTTCTTTTTAGCTTTGTCAATTTTTCTTTATTATTAACAGAGATCGGAAAAATGTGCGTCATTGTTCGCAATAATATGGACATGACTCTATGGTTGATTCAATAATTAATCATTTAATCATCTACTTCCGAAACTAGAATTAATTCCCAAACAACCCTCCTAGGGGCCATTTCTGAGTCCCAATCTCACTAGCTACGGGAATGCTTATTTTTGGCCACCCCCTGTAAGTATAAGCGATGAAAACGGTACTTATTCAAAGAACATAGTCGTAAGCAAAATTGTTGGACACGTCATGAATAAACCATTTCATTTCAAGAAGCAAGAAGAGCTCCGTAAATGAATCGTCGTTTGTTTTTATTCCAATCTCCATTATACTCGCCATCAAATATTCTCTGCCCTTAGTGCCCCCCTTGGCA
>JALPQI010017383.1:0-23662 GCA_025490895.1 Thaumatotibia leucotreta | reverse complement strand
TATTTAGTGAATAGCTTTAACGTAACCTAAAATTTGTTTATGTTTTGATAAAAGGGCACTTTATGAAATGTCGTATCTCAAAATATATATAACTTACGGTAATGCAACGTAGCTCAAATCCTTTCAAATTTAATGTTCTTTCTTAGTTATATAGCAATCAGTATCAAAAAGATAATAGATGTTTAGTTAAACGTCAAAAACTAAAAAAAGTCCGATTTTTTTTTTCCGTTTTGTACGTCCTATGCCCAAATTATTTTTTTGTTTTTCTTTTAATATGCATTTTCGTATATGTCTATAAGGCCTTTATAATATACCAAAATTGCAGCTTTGCAACTCGACTTGCGATTTGTATGAAAAACTTAGATAGCGGGCCTCCTGCCTTTGGAATTTTGGGTTCATACTTTCAACTACAAAGTTCACTGACCTAATTTTACCCTTAATTAAAAAATATTAAGTGCGCTATAAGGTCATTATTGCATGATTTTCGTAGCATAAATAGGTGAGGCGATATTAAGTCGAAAACGTTAGCAAAACTCAAAATTTTATCTAGTTTACAAAAAGGGGTACTTTTTAAAGTCTCGAATCTCTGAAACTATAAGACCTACGGTAATGCATGTTAGCTCAACTTGTTGGAAATTTATTAGTCTCTAAACGTTTACTTACATATGATATCAAAAAACGTAAGGTTTTTTAAATAAAAATCAGAAACTAAAAAATGGCCGTAAATTTCGCAGTTTTTCATGTACTACCCAGCTAGCACAACTTTTTTTTGCTTGCAAAATATGGTTTTATACTGTCCTATGGTGACTAAACAACATACCAAAAATGCAGCGATACTACTTGATTTGCGAGTTTAGGGTAAAATTATGTACGATTTGACCGTACTATAAATCTTTTAACTCTTCAAGTTCCTGTCACAACTCTGTCATCGATCTGACGGGGTATCTACAAGGCAGAGACAGGAATTTGCAAGGCTGTCAATTAAGTGTTACTTTATTAATCGAGAACTAGAATGTTTGTTGTTCCACTTTGCTTACATGGCTAACATAAATTGTTAACTCTGATGACATCACACGAAAATAGACTTTAATGCGTACACATTTAGATTTCAATACTAAATGTCACAATAACTATATTAATCACCTTATGGAATCGAATGGTTTCGTGAGAATTATTCGACAATATACTATGTTTAAATCTTATGTTCAATCACTATTATTTCAAAACTCTAGTAGCTACATGGTGAGTCCAAACAACATGAGGACAATATTCTTTGGTTAGTTAAACAACTAATTATATTTAGGTAAATTAGTTGATAACCATACATTCGATCATTTTGACACATTGTCGTCAACATCGATAAAAATGGTTTTTCTGCCATTTTAACTTGAATCAAACGTTTTCCCTCAAATCTACAGACTATTGTACGTAACTAGAGTAAGTATTCGTTTTTCCAAATCGCGAAGCAAAAAATAATGTGAGCCGCCAACTTTTTACCGTCCTATTTAAAAAAGCTATATTCTGTTCTGCGTGATTACGGGTAGTTTTTAAACCGTTTGGAACTATAAAAATCTACTAGTATACGTATAGCTATAAGTCACATGGTCATTTTGTTAGAGAAAACGTCATAAGTTATTGTAGGTTGCTGTGAGGCAAATTTGCAATATTCTTCTATGCTCCTAATATAGCATGTCTATGAATTGTAATGGTATTCGGTTTAAAAAAAGTACCTAACTACTGATATGAAAATGCTAAAGCTCGATTGCATAAGTAGCCCTATTCTAAAAAAGTATTTCACTTTTTTATCCACCGCTGAGATAATTGAAAGTCTTGGAGGTATTTCCAAGTCACTGTACCGAGGCCTATTGTTACATTTGTTATTGCTTTCACGAAGACAAAACTACATTAGAGCCACTCCGCTGCTCATATCCACAAAAAGTTTGATAAAATCGGTACACGACCTAACTGTAACATATAAAGATAAAATTCTTTCTCGTAAACGAGTATGTGAAGTTGTGAACATGTTACGTTGAATTATTTTGACAGTTTCCTAACACATCAAACTCTAATCATTGTTCACGTAAAACAACCCGTATATGAATCCTCATAAGATATAAACGATTGATTTTAATTCCAAATGTGCAGGATTAAGACTGGAACAAAATAAAAACATAAAAAGTTTTAATTCGTGAAATAAAGTTCTTTCTTGCAAAAAAGTGTAGCTAAGCATTACGATACAAGTATATCCGATTAGTGTTTATTGGAATTCAATAATTCGTCCACTTCAAATTAAACCTAAGTTATCAAATGACCTTAATCGATCAATCGTTCATTTAACGTTTTTGAACTCTAACATATTTACGACGTGCTTCGAAAATCTAAATTATCATGTTCTATTTGTGAATGTAAATGCTTTCACAAGTAAAAGGTCAGTGTGTACAGATATGGATCGCTGGGCTGAAGAAAGGCACCATTGGGGTCATTCTATAAAGAGGGAGTTGCTTCAGATGTACGAGCGTTTGATAATAGACGGCTCTTGCAGTACATTCGGGTACAAATGTGTTAAAAGTTTCCTAATAATGTTTAGGTCCTGTTTATACATGTTATGACATATTTTCACTAGGGATAAATTATGAATTAAGTACTACAGTAGGCTTACAATGGTTCCGTGTTTATTGTTTATCGACGATGCCGTGATAGATCTGCAAGGGCAAAACTGACGCGTAGCATGAAAAAATCGCAAAAACGGAACCATCAGAAATTCACAGAGTTGCTTTTAAACATATTTTTTTTATTTTAATAAAACCAGAATGAAGCCCGAAACATGAATCAGAGTTCGTAATGTATATTGTGTCACCAAATTATTAACTAATATTTACATCTTCTATTTAAGTTAAAAAATGTAATAGTATAATATTGATATTGTTATATTAGTTTCGGTATTTCGTATATCAAAACAACTTGAGTACTTATATCAAAATTTTATGCATAATTAAAAAATGTGCTAGCAGTACATTATCTACCATGGAACTAGTGTTGGGAATGGAGTAACGAAACATCGATACGCCTCTCATTGTTCGATTCATCGCCGTATTCAATAGCCCATATTGTTTATTTAATAAAGGTCTATACATTATATCAGTTTACTCTCGAGATCTGTTCTTAATAGATATTGAGCTTATTCATTAACAAATACATTTGAACTGGCATGCATGTTGGTTGAATTTAATAAAGTAGGTGAGTCGAGATAGGTAGAGGTAACTATAAATGCGATACTGTGATTATGGCAGTGATGACTTATTCTATTTGTAAGTATCTGAGCAGTACTAGTGTACTACCTTAATATGAAAAATGTAATAGGCACTATTATTTAGAACATTTATTTATAAATTTTATAAATTGTCATAACTAGGTTTCATATGCTAGATGTTAGCTTAACCAGCGATAAATATCACTTTCATGACATGAAACATAAAAATGTGAAATTGCTCACACTAATTGCAATAGCTGTAAATATTGTCAAAACTTAAATGCAGTTTTATACATGAATAGGAAACGAGATCAAGCTATATCGATACTTTCTACGACACTGTGCGGCCACCCCGTCGCGTCGATCACAAGCCTACAAATTGTGTATGAGTCGGCAGTTCTCAGCTATTCAATAACTGCTTTACCACAGATTGGGATCACATCCAACCGTTCTTGTCCAACTAGATCAACCTTAATATTAATGTGTTAAGAATTTTGTTAAGTGCAAATTTAAATTGGTATTTTAAATAAAGAGAAATATCTATGTATAATAACACAAATCAGACATACTTAATGTAATATTGTAGTGGTGTCCTAAGACGCAAAGTTATGTTAGATGACTAAAAAAGCTTTACTTTCATCATAAGTCGAAACATATTTCTAAAGAATATGAATGAACAAGACTCCATAATTCAATTTTGTGCTTCGAATATCAACCTGCTGATAGTGATTGATTCATAAGTGAAGGCTTAAAATATTTTATTTGTATACACTATTATTAATATTACAGTTAACTAAACCTTCCACTGGATTATTTTAGTACATTGAGTACCTACTTAAACGCAAATAGTGTAAGTTGGGGATTTTTTATTGTCTTACCTAAAAACAATGATCCACCCATCGTACTTCCAAACTAATGAATGACGATGACAAATATGTAGAACTAGCAAAACCACGAGTAAGATACATCCTTGTATAATTCATGTTACTACGTCCAAGTAAACCCTACATTCGCAGCACACTGGCAAAAAAACAATTTAAGCTTTTTAAACGAAACACGTTTTCCAATTTGAAAACCACATTCCGTTTTTAAAAACAACGACGCGTAGTGTTGCACGTACCTACTATCGATAATGCTTTTGAGTGCACTGCCCTAAGACCATAGTTCTTTTCCAATTTGCAGTTGCAAGCATCTTTAATGACTTTAAGTTAAAGTTCAACTTCGACTTATTTTAGCGTAGAAACGTGGTTAGGATTATAACGGTTTTAGCCGTCAATCTTGCATCAAGAGAAATACTTTTGCTACGCTGCAATACTTTGACTTTAATGGCAACCTTACTTTAATGGAATAAAGTTTGGAACAGTTTGATTTTTTATAGTTTTGTGTTTGTATGGCCTAGGTGACAGACAAGTTGACGTGTCGATCGTCGATGACTACGATGACTGCAGTTTTATTGGTTTTGGTTTATGATGATGTAAGTGAATCAGATCAGTATCATTGAACATGATAATCTATTATCAGCTCTTTATATGTGTACATTTATAACGTTGTTCACTTTATCACAACTATTAAGTAGAGGTAGAGTAAATTTTAGGTATTAGGTAGACAAAACACATTTTCTTAACTGGTACTGAGAATGTGTTTTGTCACTTTCTAACAAATGCCACCAATGTCAAAATGACAGTAAGGGGTCACAAAAATAACAATAAAAAAGAAATCTATTAAAATTGGTAGATTTTCCCGATGTAAATTGATTGAAACTTTCACGATTATCACTCATAGTCTCCCTGCGTCCACGGGCGTAACATCAAGGCCGAAACGCCCGGATAATATTAAACGAAAGTTTACGCGGTTATTTCCCGATCTATATAATTTGAGAAATTATTTGAAAATCCCTACAAAGTGATTGCTCGCGTTGCAACGGTTGTGATCGGTGTGATTGCAAGTAAATCATTGTAGTTACTTTACAAGGTCCCATCTTACAGATTTAAGCTTTTATACGGATTGTTTCCGGTTTTAGAATTATAAATTCAGATTATATAACAAAATACCTTTATAAATTACGGATATCAGGATATCTTAGTCGCATGTCACTTGCAGTTAAAAATCCTAGGGTCATTAGGCTAACCTATTACAAGATTTACGAGCATCTACCTGCAGAATTGCGATGCGAACCATCTGACGAAACGTTTGAACGCCAATTGAGATCCTTTTTATGAAATAATCCTTATTATTGTATTAACGGACATATGGAAATGACATTATATATATTTTCAACATTTTGGTCAATGTTTTTAATAAAATAATTTAGAAATAAAACCGTCTCTGGAGAATTTTTTTAGGTGAAATTTTAAGCATTCTGTATATATTGTCAGGAATCGACTTGTTACCTTGTAGGCAAGTTTGCTCCTCAAAGTGTGATAATATAGCACAAATTACCGCTCCTCGGTCCGCGACAAGCGCGAAGCCCGCACATCTAGCTTAGGCTGCCAGCAGCTGTGCAATTAATATACGATTTCTTTGAAATATTCTTAATTTTCATCATAGCTATTGAATCATCACGGTATTAACACTGTCTATAATGTCCATACCAACAAAAGGACCTTGACAACCGATTAGCGAGTCCCTTCGAGAGAGTTCATTAAAATATTCCGTGGTCCTATGATTGCTGAGATTCATTGTTTATTGTATTTTTTTATTATAACGTGATATCCGTCTTTTCCGCAATGACAGAAATCCGATACTGTGCTGTAAATAAGGCCCTGGCAACGGCCAGTGAGGTTCTGAGACGCAGAGTAGGCCTTCTTGTGATATTATGGAATTTAGTGGAAGCAGTTGTTTTTTATATACTTGCTATTGTGTGACCATTGAAAAGTGCTTGTTACGTTACCGACTTGAATAAATAACCATTTGATATGATGTTGGATATAAGTTAAAGTTTCAGTAGCATCTAGTATTATTTTAGGTGCATTCAAAATTGTATCAACCCTTCTGTAATAATCAAAAGCTTTCGAGTCCCAAAACCTCACTGGCAATGGGATGTTCTAATTTTTTTGGCCACCTTGTATATATCTCTGCAATTGTAGGTTAGCAAAAAGTCGCTGTAGCCGCTTTCGGGTCATCAGCTTGTTCATTGCAGCCAATATTTTATATTAAAAAAAAACACTATGGCAGGTAAAAAAATGTAATGTATTTACATTGCACAAGAATGATGTAATTATGTATGTAGGCTCATGTAGTAGTAGTAGTAGTAAATCCCTTTTGCAGCCATCCTTAGCCGCGTGGGCCTTACCGTTAAAGTCGTATCTACAATCGCACGCTTGTAAGCGGCCTTAGACAATACCGATGAATAATGTTCCTTGTACTGCAAATGTCAGGGCTTGTTATGACGTTTGTTAGTTTGTCCGTTCCTATATAGCTGGCTAATTTTATCGATGGAGGTTGTTTAGAAAGTTCCCCACAGTATCCATTCTGACGTCTTTAGGATTTATATAACGGGTCCATTAAAAGGGCTTATGGTATTTTGTTATTGGTACCTATATAATTTAGTATGGTGTCTTGGATATGAATCTATAAATGTTGATTAATAACAAACAGCAATAATTAAACCAACATCTATATTAATATCTGCTTGTCACAAGAGTCTCTAATGTCATAAACCTATGAAAAAAATAAATTATATCTGATTTTATTACAAATAACTCATTGTGTATTACATTTAGGTATTTTTTTATTTTATTAGATAAAAAGGTTAAATCTATTAGGGCCAATAAATGCCCAGGAAACCACCCAGGATGCCGTCACCTAAACTTAGGTATGCACCTGCGAATCGATATTATAAATAATCGGTTCTAGTCGAATAATTATCGATATGTCATGCGGTGCAGCCCTTTCCTTGTACACAGCTCTTCCTTGTAAACGATGAATATATTGTGGATTTTAATTATCAAGTTGTTAATTATGAAAGTCAATAATACAGTAACCAAGGATATATGGTGGTAAGTTTAGGGCATTTAGAGGTCTCTAATGATTGGCTGTACGTAGGATATTAAGAATTTCAATATTTGACCTCTATCTTATAATATTCTGATTCGAATATTCATCACAGAAAATTGTTATTTTCATTTACCATTTTAACCAACGATTTCTTTAATTGGTGTGTAAGAGTTGAAAATAATTATTATTGTGACAATGTATTGTGCTAACAATCAATTTGACACATTTATTACACAAAAAAAGGGCAATTCCCTGTGTATAGTTGCTGATTTCTAAGAATGAACATTTGACAGTTTAGAAATGAACCTTATATATATGATGTTAAAACTATCGGAAAAGTGGTGAGTCATACCTATCCTCATATTAATAAGGATTAGTTAATCTATAACTGTCAAAAGTCCATTCTTAGAAATCAGCAACTATATGTACCTATTCTGATCTATGCCAGTAAAATACAACTTGACTTAAAAAATAAAATGTTAATCTCACCAACATGAGTGCAAATGAAGAGCTTATAATGGATCGAATTCATAGGATTAGTCCTACTCACGTCTTGTGAATCATTCCGTAATAGAACGTTTTACATCCAATATTATTTATACTACCTAATTGATTTGTTACAAAAAGTAATTTTACATTTCTACCGACATCGCTTCAACTATCTTACAAGAACATCTGTCTCACTCAAGTTCTAACTACCACTCAAATGCCAACCCTACCTGTATAGATCAAAGTTGAAAACCACATGACGTTCCGCCCATTTTCCACTGACACCGCTCCAAACGTTTCAGACAATTGCAATTATTTCCATAGCACATTTCCGTTGCGAAATGGTTCGGGCGTAAATAATATTAACACATCGCGATTGGGCTGGTGTATTGTGTCGGCATTTGTGGAAAGCACGAACGCGGTATTTGGGTAAGGTGGGGCTCTGTGGCTGCGGTAAGCGATTTTGCAGTTTTTATTAATTGATATTTTTCTTTATCTCGATACTGTAATGTCAACCTAAATGAAAAAATGTATTGTTTTAATGTTCATTTTCAGCCCCCGTAGCCTAGTTCGTAGTGACCTGCCTACGAAGCTGGAGGTTCTGTGTTCGAATCCTGGCGAGAGCATCATTTGTGTATTTATTCGTCACAAATATATACCTATTTGTTTCTTGGTCGTGGGTACCTATCTACACCGCTTTCTTATTTATTTCATTAAAATATGCACGTAACTATCCATCGTATTGGTGGTGCAAACGGTGGTTTTATTAGTGCCTAAGGTGTGGATGGTTAATAATATGTTATTTTACAAATTTATCTTAGTTATTTTATATCAGTACAAGTAAAAAAAATAAATATTATTTGACGTCTATACTAAACCTAGTACTTACATACAAAATCATTAAAATGTTAACTAACGTCGTCGTATTTTAAGCCTTAACCCTTCCAGAGTTATTTTAGTTTTTTTTTTAATTGTAAAGAGAAAAGGAGTTTGGTCTGCCCTTTAAGTTTAGATACATAAGTAACTCCAGACCCCACACAAAGCCACGCTTTAAAATGACTTACGGTTATTAAGACTGTAACAACACTTATAACCTTTTCCTTGACAGGTCGCAATACACGCAAACAACGCTAAATAATGCGACGTGTATACAACCCGAACGAAATTGTACTTAAGTCCATTCATTTTAGTATATCCATAGGCCAAATATGAGTTAAACTATAACTCATAGTAATGTCTTGTTTGCTAGTTTCAACAAAATTGTAATGCAATACTTAATGACTTTTGACTTAACGCTTTTACTTTAGTGGAAAGTACGAATGTATTTAAATAGGTACATACAATGTTTTAAGTAGGCACTCACAATTCCTAAAATTCCAATTCCTTTTTTTTATATTTTCTTAGAATAATTAGTTAATTAATTATTGAACTATGCAGGTAAGCTCGTACATATGATTCGTGTAACTAAAATTACGCTTTGATATTATTTAAGGAATAACTTTTTGAAATTATTCCAAGGAAAATCGACATACCCGTAACGCTCTGTAGCCTCTGTAGGTAGGTGAGTATTCATACAGCCGGAAAAGCAAAAGTACCAATCGGCGGTCAAAAGTTAACAGCTTTTATAAATCTATATTACGATTTGATTGCATAGGGCTATAGACCGGGGAACCTAGTTAGACCGTCAATTGTTGTATCCCAAAATTAGTTCAGAAATTCTGTAACTTTAGGTATGCCCACCGAAAGGCCGATAACCTACATCTGACAATGACCCAGTTGGTAAGATTCATATGTACATTTTCATAGAATAAGGCTCGATTTCATCTAAAGTCCCCAACCCGCTTTGGGTCAGCGTGAGGACTGTATTCCATTCACTCTTATTACAATACGAGGCTGGTAACCAACAGTGGTACATATAATATAGGCTCAATATTAAAATGATGTATTTAAACCTAAAGAAACGTTAACGTTACGTATACATTGAGTTAAAATTCCTTTCCGCAGTAAGTGTAGTTGTATCCTACGCACTGGTTTACTCTGTTGTCAAATTGGCATGAAATTTGTATAGCTACTCGTGTTCGTTCTATTCGTAAACAATTCGTTTTATAAAACATAAAATGTAGGTACATGAGCAACTGGACTGGGCATTGTAGACAATACAAAATTGTGAGGTTAAAATTTAACTAGGATTACTGATCAATTTGTTAATTTTGTCTCTGAAAGATGACTAGTTTGACGCAGAATTGGATTCTATCAGCATTCAGTTCTTTTTATGTTTATCTACGATATACGCATACATAAGTTAACACCTATTTATATAATATTTTGTACTATATTAACAATATATTTGTTTTTGTTACAGGTAACATCCAAAATCCAAGGATTTTAATGCCAGGATTATGAATAAGTAGGTACTTAGTGAATTTTTATGCTCAGATAATGATCGCGAACTTTTTTACTAGGTAGTCAAATCAGAGTACCTACTTTTTAGATCCAAGGTAACTTAGGATTAGCTTTACTTAAATTACTTCTAATATTTTTCGTTTATAAATACATTTTTCAAAAAACTAAAAAGTAAAGGCATATTTACTTTTTTAGATAAATACTGAAAAAAGAGGTATAGGTATGTACCAGTTTACGTTGTCATACTTACTATAGATATTTTCCTGAATATGATTGGTATATGCCTAATCTTTTGTAAGTGTAATATTCATACATATCATTACTTTTGTCCTTGTTTAGGTACGATTTGTAACCAAATCGTTCGAGGTTACTACCAGTTGTCCTTAACTTATTTTCCTGTATTTATCTAATCAACTTTGAATTTTTAAAGAACTCAGCTACAATACTAACCCTTCGCTTTTTCCTAATCTCATTCAAATTCCTTGCAACGTGAGGCGATATATTTTTTATTATATAAAATAAACATCCATAAATGGATTTTAGTCCCCTATCCTAGTTCCTAAGTGTTATAGTTTACAAGTATTAGACCAGTACCTATCAAGTGATCTCATTTTACTCTGGCAAGTGATATCCCAGCTAACAACACGTTTTACCTGCCTTAGGACGAATCGATTTTAAAAGGGTAGTGAAGCAAGTGCACATCTTAAAACGAACGAAGCCCCAGGGCGCAACTAGCATTACAATCGTATCCATAATTAAGCACAAAAGTCTTTTATCACAGCTTCTCAAACTGGACAGGTGAGATAAAAGCTGAATTATAACATATCGGCGTCTTTGACAACAGGCCTTATCGCTGACGTCGTTCCGAATGGTCTCAAGTGTCGTTGGGCCTTTATAAACACGTCGCACTTTGAAGTTGGCACGTCGGTATCTCGCGCTGACACGATGAGAGTGTTTATGAAATGTTTCATTTATTGCAACACTTAGGTAACACCCTATAGTACAGTTAAGCGGTTTGAAATGATTCTGCATCGTATAGCATTTTCATGTAAAACCAGCCATCTTACTGCGAACCCGTGGAATTACGAAGTTAAATAGATGGTGAGAAACTTTGTTATTAATTGACACTGAAAATTGTTATGACATATTTTCTTTACCCCTTGTTTTACGAGAGTTTTGATTTTTAACTAATCAAATGCCTTTTAAAGATCATCATCATCATCAGCCTTTGATAGTCTACTGCTGGACGTAGGCCTCTCCTATTAACTATGCGTATAAACGCATTAGGAGGGAAATACCCATAATCGCCACGCAGGGCAAGCGGATTGGCGATCGCAGTAATTTGTCCACTATGATGACGCTGCTCCCATCATAAATCTTTTATCAAATAATGGTCAGTGACACTTCAATCCCTTAGTCGACTCTTACGACACCCGCAGGAGGAGTTGGGGTGGCGAAAAATATATTCTTCTTGCCGTCACCACACGGCTGGTGCCACTACACGCTTTAAAAGATATTCATTACGAAAAGACAAAACAGGCCATCAGGATTTTTAATACGTTTGTTTTATATAAAGTTGTTTAGCATAGTCTTAAAGCTAAAAAAACAAGCGAGTTCTTACACAAATTCTTTGCCAACCTATTACCATAATGTATTCGTCGGTTTGTCAACTCGGGCTAACTCGTGGTTAAGTTAAAACAAACAAAAGCTCACCTATTCATGCGCGGACGAAGGTAGCAAAGCTTTTCGTCGTAGTTGCCATCGCTTGCCTAGCTGAGGACAGTCGCTCGCCAAAACCAAACTTTTGTCGGTATTATGTTGGCACCGCTTTGTCCGCTTATGATCGTATATATCTTCATATCGAACAGAAAACGAGTTTCAATTTATAATGAAAATCGCAAGAGACAGTATGGACTCAAATGATAATTGCTTTTTTATTAAGCTTTTTTAAATTTGATGTATGGTTCGCACAAAACTCTCGTTGCTCGAGTCCACGCGCTGCACCGTGTAATATTTGTGATTAATTTCATCAAGCTGATTTCCTGAAGAGCCTATCGTAGGTTTGGGGTAGGCTTTGAATTCTTCCGGCAGGTCTCCTATAATAATTTGAAAATAAACTTTGGTTATGTGCTAAGATTCTATTTCAAAAAATATGTTTTTGTGTGTACAGTCGACGTCAAAGATATCATTACGGTTTAAGTGCCAAAAATATTTTTACACGACCTTAATGTCAAGGCAATAAAGTCGTGTAATAGTACATTACTATAGAGGACGGGAAACGAAGGGTTACAGGCCAAGTAGATATATCTGGCCGAAGGAACTGAGACCAGATAGTGATACGCGGCCTGTAACCCTGTTTCTCGCCGAGATTTGTATAGTTGTATTAGTATGCTTTTCTCAAACTTGCCATGAAATAAAACGAACTGATTTCGCCGAACCATACTATTTCACTTGTAAATATACCAATAGTACAGTATCGTAAAACATTAAAAAAAATCATTCTCAACTTTTTTTTAAATCTGTTTGAGGTATTATTTTACCTGGTGGTATAGACATTAGTTCTAAGGTATTTTTTTTTTCTGTGGCTGAATGTCAAGACCTGGTGTCACAATTTTACGTTTCAAAACAAAAGACAGTCTGTTTGCAGTCCTAGGTGTGAAATAAATACATGAAATCTCTTTACATATCATCTTAGCACATGACACCGGATACATAGTATTTCCGGGCTTAATTTAAAGTAAGTAACATCAACATTACGTAGCAAGTTTGAGAAAATATATTTTTGGAATCTAAACCGTAATGATATCTTTGACGTCGACTGTACCTGTAATTTTTTTATACATACCTATAGGTATAATTTCATAATATTGAATCGATTTGAAATTATATATCTAAGTAACATAATTAAAACAAGTCCTCGCATTGCATAATTGCTTCATAGAAACTGTTAATTGAATACAAGTATCTGTATTATTCATAGTCCAAAATCGATTTCTTTCACGAAATTTGAATAAGATCTCTATCAATACACTAAACAATCTCCAGAACTAGAAGGCACTTATTCTATTACAGCGTTGTGTCCTGTTGTCGCTTGAAGCCTATGCCATTGCCCTGAGTAGTAGGTCCGGTCGTAAATACTCACATTTACAAGTTAAATATAGATTCTCTTCTTTTTTTCCTTTTTTCACCTCTCCCATTCTCACGTGCGCAATGAATTATTGCACGTGAAGCACACGGCGCACCCTAGCCACATAATATTCGCCAATAGGACCATATTCCCATCCTTCTCAAATGTAAAGCAAATTGTAGGGATAGCTAAACAAATATGTTGTCCCTTTTTGTATAAGTTGCCGATATGTTTGCGCGTATTTTATTTCAATTAGTACACAAGAATGATTTACTGACAATTGTAATATTTTATAGTTACAATGATTTATGGATGTAACCTGAACTACTTGTACTGTTTACGCTATAGGTACATAGATTGCGAAGTAATAAAACAAAATATTGCGAGAATTGTTTGGCTTAACACAAGTTTATTATGTCGTATGTGGCTGTTTTCATCGTCTACAGACCAACTCGTGTGAAATATGACCATGATTATGTTATAAAGAAATTACAGGTGGGTAGGTATTAACATTGCATTTTATTTCGATTGCCAAATCAGCTTAAATTCACATTTGAACCCAAGTATAAAAAAACTTAATTCAATCACGACCAGATTATTGATTGACCGAGTTATCCTATTATATCCCAAGCTATAATCGTCTTTATTGCAACGAGTTAGAAATAAAACACATCCCGTTTAATTTTGTTCGTCCCATACTGGCATAAACGTAGCCGACGTCGAAGTACCAAATATGAAAAAAGAGAAAAAACAACGTTCGAAAATCTTGATAAAACCCGCGTGGGGCGGTGACATCGCCGAGTAAACAAATAAAACGAAACTGACAAATGCGTGTAGGGCCAAGTGTTAATTAGGGTTCCGCATAAATTTATGATTTGTAAACTACAATCGTATTAGGAATACGAAAGTAAGATTTTTTTAAGCTAAAAGCTCGATCTAGTCCAATCTACTTAAACAACTAATCAAGACAATACATACAGAGATCATAATACTTACATGCGTTTTCGTTTTAATTAACTTTCATATTTCGTAGTAGTCTCTAACATTAAACCGTTATTCTTTTTTTATTAGATATCAGTTCTGTTAGCTGCTAAAGGTTAATTACTTTCTATTTATTTTATAGTACAAAATATGGTTGAGTTTCACAATCATGATATTAAAATGCTCGTTAAACTCTCCTTTTCTTAGTTTATTTTTGGGCTCAGGCTCAGTATTGTAGCGTCAATTTTCATCTGACGAGATTCTTAATAGTCCACGGAACCCAAAAACGAATTTAAAAAAGTGGAACTAAGGTGTCGGGCGGCCGTGTCGCGTTATCTCCGCTTATGAACGCTGATCAATCAAAGTTGGAAATTAAAAAGTTAAAACAATGAGGGTTGCTGGCTGGTGAGAAATGATGTCTTTTTAAACGTGTTTTTTATTTTCATTATATAGGCTGACATGGCCAGTCACTTTGAGGTGGGAATTTTAAATTGTAATGACCTTTCTGGTGCGTTTACAAGTCAATTAATAAAGGGGATGTTGCAGCTTAGATTACTTCGATGGTACGAATAATGTGAAGAATACGCACAACAACCTTTAGCTTAGGTCTTAAACCATATTCAATACTTTAATCGACTTTACCTATACTGAATAATACATTTTAACGATATTTTAGATCGATTTTTTACCGAATATAATTCGTACACATTTTTTAATCTCTGGTTTTTGCTTTAGACAGAAAAATCTTCGATTTTGAATTTCATTCCGATTTTCGTTGTACCTAAGTATCTATATGTAGAAATTGTAGAATCAAAAATGCTAGCACAGTTCAATTTATTTTCAATTAAATTATGTTAAATCTTTATAAACATTATAGTAATGAACAAATACAGAAAATAATAGTTCCCAAAAACAGTACAATTTAGCCCGCATAGTTTTCATAATAAAGCGTTAAATTTTAATTGAAAATTGCTCGCGCCTGGCGCGGTACGATGCAAAAAATGTCAACGTGGGCCGAAAATGCCCGACGGTCCACGAAGATTGCCGAACGCGATCCCTATTATACGTAATTACTCAATTGGTTAAATGTATTTTTCTTGAGACACACCATTCAACATTGACAAACTAACGTGGTCGCGAATCGGAATTAAAAACTGGTATTTGGAGTCGTCAAATAATTATTCGATAATACTTATTTATTTTACCTATTCAAGATCAATTTATAATAATATGGCCTATGTTGAGCACTTGGCGATAAACGATGAATGATGATGATGATGAAGAACGATTATTTTTTGTAGGTAAACGAATAGCGGACTTATGATATTTCTTTTGGTACATATTTTACAGCTTCTTCCTCCAGCTACCGCATATTTGCAATATTATCGGCATTTAACTAAAATATTTTGTTGTAACAATACGATCCGTATCAAAATGACCTAAAATGAACCTGAAATGACTCAAACACTGATTTAACTTACTACTTTCTACATTACAACATAGGTACCTACGTTGTGACATATGAGATTAAATATTGAATAATGAATAAATTAAATAATAATGATTTTAGTTAGGTACCTACGTGACTCAGTCGGCATTGTTTTATAAAATACAAGGCTGTCATTTAAATTAAATATGGACGATAATGTTCTTACAATTAATATTTCGTTTACAGCTTACTATCATCTAATTGGTAATTGCATTTAGACCTAGTCACTTACGATTACGAACTAATAAAAAGTTCCCTAGTTTGTTTTTCACGAATTGTATTCATAAAACACTCATTTAAGAGTCCGGTAACGACTTGAAAGTGAAAATCGTTAGTAACTAAATATCGCATATAAATTACAGTTGTGAGGCACCTTATTTGCGAGAAGGTTGATTCGTTATTATTTTATGAAATATATTTCAAACTTACTATAAAATACTCTTACAAAACATACATTTATTAGAAAAATACATACGAATATGGTAGAATGTGTTCTGTTTATACATCACAAGAGTCATTTTCCAACACATATGTACATGTCACTAACATACAGCTTTGATGTAATTTTGATTAAAAATTGTCACATATTAGCGTCTTAGATCAAAAATAGCGAGACAACTTACCTCTTTAACCTTTGCCGAACGCGATTCATTGAAGTACATTATTAAAAACCGGCCAAGTGCAAGTCGGACTCGCGCGCGAAGGGTTCCGTACCATTATCAATGTATTATTAAAAAAATACAGCTAAATCATCCTACCTCAAAAACTATAGGAGATAATTTAATCAAAACAAAAATCGTTGATAGAGTTTATCAATGTGCATAACATATATTTTTTTTTTTATTTTAAATCGCGTCGTTTAAAAAATAGAGGGGGGGGGACACATTTTTCAGACTTTGAGAGCTGATATCTCGAAAACGATTTGCTTAAATAAAAATGGGATGTATAAACCTTCATATCATTTTTAAAGACCTTTCTATTAATACCCCACACGATTATATACAACTAAAAAAAAAATTCTATCCCTCAGTTACATGTATGGAGGGCCCCCACCCCAATGGTTTTTTTTACAATTTAGTATCATAATCCTGTAGCGGTTCATACAACACATATCCTTACTAAGTTTCGTTACTGTAGCATTTATAGTTTCCGAGTAAATCGGCTGTGACAGACGGACAGACGGACAGACGGACATGACGAATCTATAAGGGTTCCGTTTTTGCCATTTTGGCTACGGAACCCTAAAAATGAAAAACAAAAAAAAAGTAATTGACTTATTCCATTCGATATTATCTTCCGTAATACGCTAAAACATTAAAAGTATTTTGATTATTTACCCCAATATAATTAAAGTATGTACCTACTTATCACAAATAAATTATCATTTCAGTAAAAAAAGTACCTGGACTCTTAATGACAGTTTTGTGGATTACTTAAGATTAATTTTGGAATTATAGGCTTGTCATTGCGTTCCCTGCATTTACAACCGTGTCTTACCGGTTAGCTATAGTTGCAGATTTCTAAGAAAGAACTTTTGACAGCTATAGATTAAACCTTATTAATATGTGGGTAAGGCTAACCGTTTTTCCAATACTCTTAACGTCATTATATATAAGGCTCATTTCTAAACTGTCCAAAATTCATTCTTAGTTATCTGCAACTATACCAATACTAGGTACAAGTAAATATAATATAAATATTACGTATTAGGTAAGTGTATCAAACTATCTACAAGGGAACCCAGCCTTTAGCCAGGACTATATCAAAATGCTCTCAGAGCTGTAATTCTCAACATTTTTGTACCGTAACGAAACGTAACAAATTGATTGGGTATTTCTGCAAAGTAACAGCGATCGATAAAAGACGCTAAAGGTGCCTAAGTTTTTATCACACCTGGGGCCTATTGCATAACCTATTACAACTAATATTATAAGCGGAAGTCTCTTTTCTATCTCTCTTACTAGAAAGAGACTTCCGCTTGTAATATTATTTGTAATTTGTTATGGAACAGGCCCTGATCAAAGTCTTCGACTTGTATTTGGGTACTCATTTCAGGCTCTGTAGCTTATTTTATAGGTATTGGAGGTCCCGGTTTCGAGTCCCGGCGGAGGTATAATTGCGTGTTTATTACGTATATTCGAGACTTAGTCATGATTGATTTCTATACATTTATGTACAATTTATATAATATATAGTTGCTTCGTTTCGAGCTTAGTGTAAGACTAGGTTGAGTTGTGTAAGATTGGCATTCATTTTATTCATGATATAATTATTTACTTTTTACTCTATTTACTTTTTTTTTATACCACGTCGGTGGCAAACAAGCATACGGCCCGCCTGATGGAAAGCAGTCACCGTAGCCTATGGGCGCCTGCAACCCCAGGGGTGTCACATGCACGTTGCCGACCCAATAAGAACTTGTACACTCCTCTTTTGAAGAACCCCATACTGTAGTCCAACGGGAAAACCTCGGCAGGGAGCTCATAGACGGACCGTCCGCGGGAGGAAGTTCCTCTGAAACCGCACGGTGCGCGACCATTTAGGTTGCAAGGTGTGAGGATGAGGATGACATTCAATTTATAGCGCCTATCTCTTAATTATTTTGATGCACCATAACAAAAGTGCTGCCAACGCCTAAACCTGCGATAAAGCTATAGCAATATAACATGTTCAAACGGCTTTTGTCAATTGATATTTAAGAAAAAAAATATGACAAGTTTTATTTTGACCTTACTATTTAATTTTTCCAGTTATTAAAATTCATTTAAATCACACGAATATTTAACGTATATTTATTTAGCTCCCGGTCCGAGTGCAAGAACAGCTTGAAAATAAAAAAGCGCCCTGGCTGCTGTGGAAATACCCAGTTACGAAAAGAAACAAATGACGTCCGTTACATAGCTGCTTATTATTATTTATCATGGCATCTCACCTGACTCTAACTATCTTTAAGAGATGGCAAGATTTATTACTTTCAGAGTTCTGTGTTATTATCCTTTTAAAATCAATTAGTTTAGTATTGCAATTTTTAATTGTACGTTTGTCGTTCCGGTACACATTTTTTACTGTCTTAATATTCTTAATAAATTATTAAATAATTTGAGCACTACAATTATTGGTAAGAAGTCACTATCCCTATCTACGATAATAGGTATTACATATTCCTGTTTCAAGAGCCAGAATCTTAAATTCTTATATAAAAACAACTTTGAAATTATTTTAAAGATAAGGAATTCAAAAGAAATGTTTGAGTAATTCAGGCTTGCAAAAAATCACGCATTTTTAAGGAGTATTTTTTATACAATATATTATAATCAACCCTTTACCCATGTGATAACATAGCAATTTTTGCTAACGAAATATTTTTCTAGCGGAAACTCTAAAGAACAAACAATCTCATATTCAGACAAGTCATCTAACTAAGTCTGTAATTTACTGCCTAACTACACCTTTCCTCAGGGAGCCTTAATTGAAACAGCCTGCCTGGCTGGCCATAACTTGGCTTCGCTGGGCTGTCAACGTCCCTATTATCGACTAGATAGAACGTTGAAACATCGAAAAGAGAGTAACTAACTGTACATCATTTGTAGCCATTGGAATGTAATCCTTATTCCTTGTGGTGGAAAATCTTTGTTAATTGTAATATAAGGAAAGAAGCATAAATAGGTTATGCTGACGTTCTCTGCTTTATTTCTTTAATAATACGTTTCTGTGTTAAGGGTAAGTGCGTCATGAGCAAACAGTACACACAACAATACGAATTCAGCAACCGAAGGGCAAAAGTGAAACTGATAGCTACTAAATACCTTTTTTGATGAAATCAACAAACATGAAATACGGGAACATGAATCCTTGACAATATCAATTACTTTATTTATTGGTTAGTATATATATAGAAAAAAATGGTGCTGTTATTTTTTGTAATTTTGACGAAATTTTCACGATACCTAAGTCAATCGAAGTTGTAACATCATTCTCAGCTTAATAGAATGTCCACAAGTACAATTTATATAATACAAAAGGTGCCACTGCCCATCCTCGCGCCGGTAGTCTTGGACGTAGTTTAAGGATATACCCGGGTTCCGTAAGGAAGAGAATGATTAAATAATGATAATACTGTTTTTTGTGCCATAATTTACAATATAATAAATAAACGGAAAATGTGGTAAAGTTGTATACCTACCTACTATTACATTTTCATTGAACCTATAAATTTTCTGTAAACCAATACTACCTAGTCAGTCCGAAAGTTCTGTCACAAAAGTTTTGACGTGAACAAAGCTAACCGGTACTCTGAAATATATAACTCTATATATGGTTTTAAAGGTTATTTAATAGGGATTGACTTTCAATAAATTTTTAGGAAAATTATTGTTTCGTTTTCGTACAAAGTCTCATAACATGTAAAAAAAGGGATGAAAAAAACACGTCAAAAACACGCGACCGATTCTTGCAATTTTAGCCCCTATTTATTTTTATTTTGTTTTCTATGGCTTTTTCGTAGCAAATCATGAGCATGGTTTATTACTTTTATTTTGATGTACAAGAGTCTACTGGTTTTTAACCTAAAATAGCTATTTTACGTGGTTTACCAAAGGCCTTTATTTCGTGATACTCAAATTTACGCGTTTTTAAGCGAAATGGTAAAATACGAAATTTTCTAGATATGACCATCTGAAGTACGAGCTTCTTAGAAATCTACATTCTAGCTTTAAAAAGTGTCCTATTATAGAGGTCACATAAAAACCGAAATGTTTGATTCCGATACTTCTACTATATTATTTTTCTATCAATTTTGTGAAGCATGTTTTCACAAATTGCCCGCGTGCTGATTACGGTCGAGAATCTCATGTTTAAAAGGAATTGCACAAAATGTGAATTTTAATTTCAAAACAACAAACAAGTGACTATAACGCAACTTGATCACCATAAAATAAGCTTTCAAAACATGTTTTTTGTATTAGTGCTTTTTACAATGTTTTATAAGACAAAGTCTTTATGACAGAACTTAAGGACCGACTAGGTACTTCTTCTTCTTCATCTGCTGAGGTTCGCCCACCGTTTTGGACATACGCCACTCCAATTTGCTTCCACAGAGAGCGGTTATCCGTTTCCCTCTTCCAACCTACAGAAATATGTATAATATTAATAATATGTATACTATTTCTGTAGATACAGTACTCAGACAAACTCTAAAATATGAAGCTATAAGCTTACAATGGTACCGCGTCTTATCGTTTGTCGTCGTTGCCGTCACGTTCTAACAAGTATGCAAGTGCCAAAGTGATGCGTAGCACGATAAATTGATAAAACGGGACCATCATACGAGTAAGCCACCTGTTACTACTATTTCGTTCAATTTGAAGTTTATTTCACCTGTACCCATCGCCTTAAGCACATACTTCATATACAGTTCTCTGTACTCCACGCAAAATGTAATCGTTTTCGTTCAGGTTAAAGTCGTATTTCAAGTGTAAAAGATGACGTCTGTAAAGGGGTGTATTAGATAAGAGATATTATTTATGCCGAGGCGGTGATACCATCGGGTGGGAATGGGTTTTTAAATAAGATCGCTTTCATTAAGGATTACTCGCGATTTGTTAAGTGATAATGAAAATGGTAATTATAATGATTATAAAGTACGTACGTGATTATGAAGTGCGTGTTTATGCTGCTAGTCATATATTATATGAAGTGAGTAACTTTGGACAATTGTTAGCGATAATACTGTCATAAATATATTATGTCAGCTTTCATTACCAGCGCGCGCTGATAATTAAATAGATATACTGTATAGATATACAGGAATACAAGTAGAATTATGTTCTATGTGCATTATTATCAGTAAAGTTGTAAGGATACACTCCGCAAAGCAGACGCTTTCGAATTATTATCACGTTTACTAAAAAAATCTTCTATATATTTCACTGCAGATAATCATTTTAATTCAATACACAAAGATTTCTACTACTAACCTAAAATTGATACGCTGAGGATTAAATTTGACTATCGAAAAAAATATGGTTCATAGAGTATATATAAGAGGGTATAAGAAATTACGTTTAACCGGTTACGGTTTGATCTGGTTAATTAAGGCATAGGGTTATCGTCAACTAGAAGATTTATTACGTCCTTGTTAAATAAATTTTAATATAAAACAGCCATAAAGCATTGGCTTCAGTTCAAATATGGAATATCATTTCTTCCGTTTCACCCCATTCTGGTGAAATATTTAAATTACAATTAAATTTATCTTCATAATTTAAATCGGGTGGTAAATGTTACCTAGATAAATAATTAAGTAATAATATGTATGAACAATTACAGCTCTGCTACATTGTACCTAATTACTATATTCATCATTATTATATCAGCTGAAAGCCGTCCACTGCTGGATATACCACCCATCATACATAGGTACACTAAAGATTGCGACAATGACCGGTCCTGTGCCACTCGCATCCAGCGACCGAATTACTATATTAATACACTGAATGACATATGCTTACGAATATTGCTAGACACACCTACAATATACACTCGCGGTCAATGAATACGGGCCAGGTGGATTTTTTCATAGAAAATAGTGTAAACATAGTGATTACAAATATTTAAAATAAATATTTATAATACAAGTGGAACCGTCTTTAACATCAGATTGTATTGGAATTTCCCTGAAGTTTTCACCCAATCCGAATAACACGGAACTTTATCGTCAGATGACTCCGTAGATATAAAAATAGCAACTCATGATTAAAATATTTGAAATCTCCATGTTTGCATTATTTTCTATGAAAAAAACCACCTGACCGGTTTTCATTGCCGGAGTGTGTATTTAAATATTTCGCGAAACTGGTTACTCACGTAATTTAAGTCGATAATTGCTCGAAATATTTCGATCCATTTAGAGGATCCTCATCATTACCCGTTTCACTCAATATTCAAACGTTTGATAGTCCGGAGCACAAGAATGAAAATCGTTATTAGACTTTCGGAGCCGACCATGTAATGAAATAAATACATCATAATGGTAAATTGAACGAATGAAGCTATGGAATGAACGGCGGGTTCCATAGAGAGAGTGAATAGATGGTCTCCATTAAATAGGAACAATTTGAGAACGCGTAGGACAAAAGCGGTACAGTGCGTTAAGTTGGGGTAACCGTGAGTTATACATTTTTAAGACTGGTTCTCTGTTTGGTTGAGTAGAAAATGTAGAATCTTGTAATTGTTTATTAACTGGAAAATGTAATTTCACCTCATCCAATATTCTTAATAATATATTTTTCCATTAGATTTCAAAATCATTGAAATATTTCTATTGCTAAATAAATTTAAACAAAAAAATACTTTTATAATGTGTTGATCGGAAAGTAAATTTAATAAAAATATAATACAACAAAACAGTTAAGAAAAATATACACTAATTACAATATTTGCGAAATGATGAAATCCGATAACGATATCAGGAGATGTGATTGGTTGCAGAAACTGGGTTGAGTTGATATTTATTTTTTAGTAAGTAGTAATAATCAAATAATATTATTTGGATTTATTTATAAATTCAGAATATTTACGCAGGAATCATTCAGGTACATTGTCTTCAACCTAGTAACGCGTTTCGAGTTCTTGAATTGCCTGGACACGGCAAGAATCACTCTTACCAAGGTATACTGAAATCTGTACAAATGGCATCTCAAAGCTCATAATTTTAATAGAAACGCGACAGGTCTGTCCTGGATAATGTATCAATCATTGTCACTGTACAAACTAATGTAAGTGCAGCCGACTACCGCAGACCGGCCCGCTTTCTACACAGAATAATGGGTGCCAATTAATAATTGTGCCCACTAGGGACCCCAGCTTCGACCAGTGAAACTTGGACTGTGAACCTAATAGTTCAGGAACTTGTGAACTGTATTCAAAG
>JALPQI010017382.1:0-23843 GCA_025490895.1 Thaumatotibia leucotreta | reverse complement strand
GTTCGCGAAGCGTATAATAGTTATTTATGTGGCTGGCGCATAATAAGAGGCATTAAACATGAGTGTGGTTTTATGAAACGAGCCGTAGGCGAGTTTCATAATAAGATCACACGAGTGTTTAATGCCTAATTATGTACAGTCACATACATAACTTTATCTACATCCATATCATTAGTTTAGAATGACAATTTACCTTTATTTTCATTGATATCCACTAAGTAATTACCTCTAAATATAAAAATTCAAATCAGTTGAAATCACTCAATTTGAGTAAAGATATCCTACAATAAATATTTATTGAAAAAAAAAACAACAAAAAGAAGTTGACTTCATAATGTTAAAATTAATATCATGACGACGATACTTTAATGTCAACATTATGATGCACTGTACTCTGCCTGTACTTTAATGTTAACATTATGATACAGCCACAGACACCGGTCTCTTAATATAGGTCATTACATTACCGCTTCTGAATACATAACAGGGAAATTATGATATTCCTGTAGATAAAATGTATTAAAATGACAGATCCAAACGAAAGCTCACCTAAATTATCGCACACGCATTGCTTATGGCATATTGGCTGGTGTTCGGGAAGATACGATATCTCATACCATACGTAATAAGAACGGAGACATATACATATCACAAGTAAAATAATTTATTAGAATTTGAAAAATGATATATATAAATATATTTAAACAATTTTGCACAAATTGACCTACGGTAATGTCAATAATAGCTGGTGTTGTAATTACTAAGCGAAGATGTATATGTTTAATAGATAGATAAAAATTATAGACACCTAAATACAAATAAACGACCTTGACTATTTATTTATGATAAATGCGCAAAGAAATGCCCTCACCGGAATTCGAAACCGGGATCTCCAGCTTCGTAGGCAGACTTTACTACCGAATAGGCTACACGGAGAAAAACTTTAAAATATGTCAATACTCAATAAAATTCAATATCATAATTTCCCTAAATGGCTTCGTTTTGTTTGCATTCAAAAATCATATTTCGGCTTTTTGAATGTCCGGGTTTTTACGAAGCGATGTCCGGCGTTGACAACCCTATCCGAAACACGATGCCCTCGAAGGTTGTACTCAGTGGTCTCCAAAAATGTAGAACCATTTTGATCCTTATGCCTCGAACATAAGTTCTAAAACGTATACATAATTACATATTTCTATACATGACCGTACCGCTCCCGATGCATCTACTTACTACTTTTCAAGGCAATTTCCATATTAGTTAAAAGCTTACTCTCTCTTACGAGATTTGTGAAGTTTGTAATCGGATTTCCGCTCGATGGCTGATACTGTTACTTGTCAGTAAAGCCGTTAATGAGTTAAGTGTTTTAAAGCGAATGAAGCTTACTTAGCAGGTTAGTAGGTACTTAAGATTTTTAGAACTTTTAATGAAAATGTAAATTTTATATTCTCGTGGTGGGTATTATAATTGGGCGTGTATAGTTTTTCTTGGGTTTTACTAGCAATGTACATGTTGTAGAACATTCTCAAAATTACGGGAATATACTCGGAAATATCCGAGAATTTTCATGAGGATTTAAGAGTAAGTTCTCATTGAGAATGTTTCCATGTACTGCTTAGTTGTCAAACGTTCAGGCTGCGATCTATCAAGTGCAAAGTGTCATTGTCATGTGCAAATTAACGATTCATTTTGAAGTACATTGCTTCTTAATTAACTTTTCTTAGAAAGTTAACTACGTTTAAAATTAACGTTTTGAATCGAATAATCTTCACGGTTTGGCTAAAAATGTACATTGCATTCCTCGGTTTATAAAAGCCAGTATCATGTTAACACACTGTTTAAAATCTATTATTATCACTGTCAATATAAAAATTGTGGAACGATTATATGACGAATGATTTTATTAAATATGTATGTACTTTGTCAGCCTCCGTAGCCTAGTTGGTAGTGACCCTGCCTACGAAGCTGGAGGTTCCGGGTCCAAATCCCGGCGAGGGCATTATTTGTGTATTTATTTATCACAAATATTTGTTCCACGGTCATGGCTGTCTCTGTATTTAAGTATCTATGTGTATCTATCTATTATATATATCGTGGCGTGGTACCCACATCACAAGCCTTCATTGAGCTTACCGTGGCACTAGGTCGATTTGTATAATATGTCCCAAGATGTTTATTTATTTACTTATATTTTATATTTTCTTAGTAGTCACACTACTAATATAAGTATACGCTTATAATAGATATTGTTATCAGTGTTTAAATAAACTGTCATGAACAAAAAATCTTTGTCAATAATATACCTTAATGCTCAACATTGGCGTTATAAACTTGTCCAATTAAAAACTACTTCTGGTGTAATATTAACGGACATTAATTAAAAGAAATCAGGTGGCACTTAATCGCTTAAAAGTGTCTCTAATTGTCTAATCGTCTATAAAACGTGTGAACGTTATTAAACTGATAACTTGAATATCTTCCTTTACTTTGCAGTTAAGTTTTATAACTGCAATAAAAATCAATAGCGAGCACATGAAAGTATTATGCAAGTACATAGTTAGGCACACGTCCACTAAAAGTGAGTTAGCAATTGATAGCTCGGCTATAAAAACGAACACAAAATAATCGCTCCCGTACAAAGAAAAGAGATAAGACCACATTTGTATTTCACCGCTGAGCTAGTAATTTACTAGCTGCATTTGGCACTCGTCCCACCAAGAGCTATCGGCGATAGAAACGAACAAAAGATAGTCACTCTCGTACAAAATACTCTAGCGGACAACCGTGTCAGTAAAAAAAGCGGCAAATTCGTCAAGAGTTGGCTGACAATAGAAAATTTGAATGACGCATTTTTGCTGACAGGCTGATTGGCTAGAGTATACATTAGAACAATGATATTTTATATTTGATCGCTGAGCTATGAACTATAATAATCGCTCGCTCTCTCTTTTATTTATTTAGACAGAAGCGACTATAATTATTTTGTTCGCTTCTATCGCCGCTAGCACATCGCTCACTCGCTTTTGGTTGGACGAGTGCTGTACTGTAACTTTTATCGGCGTAGGCGTTTAATTACCGTATTTAATAGTTAATTAGTAATTATTGCAGGCGCTATTAGCTTCGTGCGTTATTTACAGCCAAAATATTAATAAATCGCAATAACAATCCGGCCGAAAGCAATCAAAATTTAATTACCTGCGCTCCTTCGTTCGTTTTCAAATAATTAAAGGCCGAATGGGAAAGGTTTAAAGATAAATTTTAAACTTTAAAAGATAAATTCGCTTCAATCATTCGGGGTAAATAGCATTCGTTTCATTTACTCCGGTAAGAGCGTTTTCAATTAAGTAGCTCCGACAAACAGTATCGGCGTATGAAGGTGAAATTAATTAAACCAAGCAAGACAAACATGCAGCAATTTGTATCTGATGATCAAGGTGCCCTTTTCCCTAGGTGGAAAATCTAGGAAAAAGGGCACCGCTCTTGAAAATAAAAGAGAAGCAAATCTATAACTATTCCGAAAATCTTAGCTTATGAGAAGCACCGCGATGTAAGGACAAGCATTAATCTGTTTTTAAAGCATACATGTAACTTTATGCCTATATTAAAAGCCATTCATTCATTTTATTTATTCACGCGTAAATTGGGATACTTTAATCAACTTTCTGAACTTATCGAAGGTTCGGGACTTGGGAATGATATGTAATGAAAAGATCTCATATCTTCCCCAACTTTTAGGTATCCTCTACACCGATATTAATTAACAAATGTGTGTTTAACGAGTTTAATAAATTAGGTCCGCGGCGCGATCGGCGACGCGAACGGGTCCGACTCAAAGGAAAGTTTGGTGGCAAACTCGCACTCGTTCCAAGTTTGTTTGCCTTCGTTACGTGTAAAATTGAATACGTCACCGTGAATCCTCATTAATTTAAGATGAAGACTGTATCTTGACATGTTATTTTATTCATTAAGGCAACGTCTCGAGTCGCACTCGCACGGTTGTGTACGTGTAGATTGTTGTAAGGAACATAATTTAAAACCTCTCGAGGAGATCATTAGAGAAGCGAGCGGTGGGGGCGGGCGGTATCGTTCGGAACGGAGAGAAATCAACGTAATTCCGCGTAAATGTTGGCACTGGTCATGATATTTCAGTCAACTTGGAATATTTTACTTTTACCTTTTAAAAATTATTCATATCAAAAAAAACCTATGGAAAACGGATGTCCCCTAACCACAGACCACGAACCCTGTAAAGTGTTCGAAACGTCGGGATGAACTTAAATCTAATTAATATACGCGAATTTATCCTTATTCCATAGTTTTATTTCATGAGTCATATATGTAGATTCACATAGTTTTGTCTTATCTGCCTAGAAATCAGTCTGTATTTTAACAGGTATTTTTATTTGTAAACAAACTGGTGACCGAAAATATTTTATTACATTTTACAAGTTGAAGAGTATTTTATAACGCAATTCACTTAGTTGGTTATTCAGTTAATAATGAAATAAAACATGTTGGTACTCGTAACATTCGAAACGTCAAATAACCGTTCGTCACTTATGTTTCACTGTGACTGTCACCTAAATGAGGTATTCGGGACTAAAGTATCCAATAACGATTGATTTATCGTCCCAGTCGCTTCTCCCCTTTATTATCCATCTATCAAAGTTTAACGAGCTATACCTTTACTATGAATAACATATAAAATTCATATTACTGGGACATAGGTAGTGAATTATTGTACTGAAAGTTTTTTACTTCTATCCTTTTTACATCAAGTTCGTTATTTCATAATAGAGTATTTTTATACAATTAATTCGATGTTTATGTATAATACGATGTTTATACGATGTTATAAAGCCATTGTTATAAATAAATTATATTGGTATCCACATAGATAAGTACTAAATTAAACTTTTTTTTCTCCAAGGCGCACTTATTATTCTTATTATAAATGAGCGTTTTAGCTCATTCACTTGAAACTCTTAAAAGAAAATTATAATATCCATTGCACTGAAGCTAACCGAGACGTTTGAGACAGAAGGATTAATTCGGACATTTCTGTGGAAACAGGAATCCAGGGAAAAGATTGTTCACTGATTATAATGAACAATCGTTTCAATTTTGAATATATAAGTACATACATCTGTAAATTAACATATTATGATCATTAAAATGTAAATTGTGTAAATTAACATATCATATAATTATCAAAGATTAACCATATCAAAGAGTCATATTCAAAATTGAAACGAACGAGTATAAAGATTGTTCACTACATATGTACATAACATAGGTAGTGAACAATCTTTTCCCTGGATTCGTGTTTTCACAGAAATGTCCGAATTAATCCTTCTGTCACAAACGTCTCAGTTAGCTTCAGTGCAATGCATACCTACTAAAGTTCATTGTGACGACAGGAATTCGGACGTTTAGGTACATGAAAACCGAAAGAACAAGGATTCGATATGATCCTACGTACTTCTTCTTCTTCTTCTACGTTATCCCGGCCTTTGCCAGGGTCCGCTTTCCTGCTACATTTCCTCCACTTTACGCGATCCTGGGCATCTTCTACTGTAAGCCCATTCACACTCATGTCAGCCTTCACGACATCTAGCCATCGGTTCTTTGGTCTGCCGCGGGGTCGGGGGCCGTCATGATCCTACGTACCTACTAAAAATAACAAAATCTGTAATGATTGTAGTACGTATTTCAATTAGTACGTATTAGCTTAGTCTCCACTCGTACATATTTTAGCACAATATAATTTTAAGTAAACTCAATCGTACAAGTAGGTTCTGTACTCACAGGAGAAACAAATAGGCGCTCTCCACTACGGCCGGAATCTCACTCAATCGGCTGATGGAATCGATAATTGAATAGCTACACAAGCTACCTAACGTGTTTTAAAGGCTTTTAACCGAAAATATACACTTTTATTCCTTTTACTAACGCTTTCACATTCATGCTTCTTGGTAGGTCGAGTTGATTCTCGTTTAATACTTGTAAACATTTATGTTTACCGTTTCATCTAATAGTTTAACAAGTCTACTACTTTTTCACTATGATAAGGATCAGAAATGTAATGTTATTGAACTTTCTATAATTGTATTTCAAGTATCAAATTTCCTCATTAAATATTTTGTACAAAGTATTACGCATTTAAGAACAATTTCATGTTTTATTTTTTAACCATTTTAGTTGCGAGATGTAATATTTAAAAAAATAAGTCCAGACGTTTTTCATACCAGAAAAAAAAATAAAACTTCTTCACGGATCTGTGGTGTAGGTGGGATTTGGCTGTACATAATATAAATCATATAAATTCACAATTTTGTAATTGTGTATGATAATTTTCGTTCCTACTTTACTAAATAGTCGTTTGAGCCAGTCAGTATACAAAATTATATTTAATCTTATGAGTTTATGATATGACAAAGTTATTAGTTGAAGTTGCACTGAAGACAGGTGACAAGACTGACAAGTTATCAAGAACCTTTTTATTGTTCCAGAATGTTCGGTTCAGGCGGCGCGTGCGCAGCGTGTGGTCAGGCGATACCCGCGAGCGAATTCGTCATGCGAACGAATGCACCCCAACAGCCGCTCCATGTCTTCCACATAAAATGCTTCGCGTGCTCGAAATGCGGCTCACACCTCATGCAGGGCGATAGGTAAGAAGTTTTTTTTGGATGATAGGGAGATTAGAGCTAAACTTTATTGAGCTCCCGCTTGGCACCAATATCCAGAGAAACGTAAACAAAAAGAATCCACGAAGAGTGCCTATCCTCCAATTACGCTATGTGGGACGCTTTTTTCAAGCGTCTAGCTAGTCAATCACATATCATATAGGTACCTTCAGCACAAGTGACCAGGTCAAGAGCTTAAGTCTTGAATAAAAACCAAATTAATTGGTAATTTTCACTTCCCCAGAAATGAATAGGGATAGATCTTAAGGTTTGAATAGGGGCTATATACGTACGTACTTATAGTTACGGGTCCAGCGCTTAACTGAGTCTTTTCTTTCGATAAGTATGGAAAGGTTGTCAACATTATCACTAGAGAGAAGTCATTCAAGTTACTTGTTATCCCTCCTGCCCCGAACCTGTACCGCAAGAACATGAGCATCATCATCATCATAACTGCTGAACATAGGCCTCTCCCAAAGATTGTCACAATGACCGGTCATGCGTCACCCGCATCCATCGAACTCCTGCGACCTTCACCCGGTCATCAGCTCACCTAGTGGGGAGCCTACCCACGCTGCGCCTTGGCCGCCACTCGAGAATATTTCCGACAACATGATACCAATATAAAATTCCCGCAGGTATTATATGCTCGCGGGCTCCCTAGTCTGCGAGCAGGACTGGCAGAAGCTGATGAAGAGCGCGAACGCGGCGACGCCGGGCGCGCCGGTGCGCAAAGGCAAGGTGGGGCGCCCGCGCCGCTCGCGCGAATGAGCCGCGCCTGCGCCGCCTCCGCGCGCGCCGCAACACTCGCACAGGGACTATGAGGAGGTATGTAGATGCCTGTTTCATCACTACATAGTATAAAATAAAGTCACTTTTTCTGTCCCTAAGTCCCTTAGTACGCTTAAATCTTTAAAACTACGCAACGGATTTTGATAAGATTTTTTTGAATAGGTAGAGTAATTCAAGTGGAAGGTTTTTATGTAGGTATACTCGTAGTACCCGTGCGCAGCCGGGGCGGGTCGCTAGTAATAAATATTACTAACTTGCGATATGGACGCACCCTGCCTCCCAACACAGTATACACTGCCATGTCTTACACCCCAAGTCTAAAGTATGAAAACAAACGTAGAAATGTATGCAAATCAGAAGTTTTTAAAACTCATGACTAAAAATTTACATCTTATTCCACCAAAGGCTTAGAAATAGATAGTAGAAAAAAAATGAATTCGAACACAAAATTATATAGATCTTCTCCAAACTTTAAAAGTAATCTTGAAAAAAACCCGATGATTCAACAAAGAGCCTCTTTTTTTTTTTTTTTTTTTTTTTTTTTTTTTTTTTTTTTTTTTTTTTTTTTTTTTTTTTTTTTTTGACAGGGAGATTGGAGGTGCACTCCATTCAGCTCCCGCTTAAACGCCTGTTTGCTGTTTGCAAACAGGGGGGTGAGAAGGGTGCCTAAGTCCTGAGGGGACTTAGGTCTTTGTATCAAAAGGATTTGTTGAATTTAAAGTCTTAAAAATTATGATGTGCAAAGTGGTTGTCTAGCTAGTCGTCAGTTTGTATGTTATATAGTCATTTAGTTGGTGAATGAGGAGAGCCCGAGGGGGGGGAAATATCAGGTGATATCCACCGCCGCAGCCACCGCTGCCATGGCCGCTGCGTCCATGATCAGCCCTCTTAACAATATGTATAATTGTATTTATGTACATGTAAGCAAAAATATTATAGTGTATCTATGAACTGGAAAACATCAGTTTTAGTCTGGCAGTCATACGATTGAATTGGTTCTTTTTTTAACAATATTAAATTGTTTCCATAATTTTGACCTGTGGTGCATCTCACACATGCATGGATGGCGCACATTTCCCTCAAACGATCAATGTAACGCGTGTCCCGCTTAGTTGTCAAACGCTGAGAGTGGCTATCACTGTCAAACGCTAATTAACGATTAATTTTTAACTTTTATTAGAAAATCAATTACGTTTAAAATTAGAATTTTTAATCAAATAATGCTCACGGTTTGGCTAAGAATCTGCATCTCGAACCTCGGTTCAAATAAAAGCCATGCAGGCTTTAACACACTGTATAGAATCGGATCGACATAATGTGGGTATATATATGTAGATAATTATATAAATATATATCAAACAAATAATTGCCATGATTAGTACTCAATAGTTACTAATAGGATATTAAATGATCCTACTTACATTTAAACCCCAAGTTTCAATTACAAACCAGGTCTAACAACATGTTTACCTTCCGTTCAAATGTGGGCGTTCGACCTTTATGTTATTAACACCGGCTTGTCGTGGCGTTGATTAGGAAATCCTTTAATTAATTAATTATACGTTAATTATCGTCGAGGCGAGCGTGACTGGGATTTTGCCGAGTTGCACTTTGGCTTAGCATTCCTTGGCACGCTAGCGTAATTTAATGGCGGCTTCATTAAGATCGTATTTATGATTAATCTCAATTAAGTAAGGTACTATTGTTTCTCTCACTTTGGACCTTGAGTGATCTGAGGTAAAGTGCAAACACTGAGGACACTGAATTAGAAAATTTTTATGCCTAAAGATGAGACCCGAAAAGAACATAACACTCCACCCCAAATTTTGTCTATCTAAAATTGTCCGAAAAATGTTTTGATATACCTTAGAAATGCACTATTCTCAAACGATTGACTTTCCTCAGTATATATCTCCTAAGAACATCCTTCTAAACGTAGCATAAACTCAAAAATAATGAGCAGTATTACACTCCAATAAACCAGCTAACACCATTCGGCACCGAAGTGCATGTTCTTTCGGTGTTTTAAAAATTCACGAGTCATAAGCGAGCGGGCGATGTAAGCCGGGCCTGCCTCTCGAACCATTTGCTCTCTTACTGAGGATTACCGGCGCGTTGCGAGCATACTGCGGGAAATGGTATTACCTTGATTTGATTTATGTTTAATATTGTTGTGTTTCACTAAACACTAGTCTTTTAAATATTGTGTACAGGTGTAGTGCATAATCCTCTCTGTTCGGCTTTCCACTGAATCCGAATCATCCATCCATTGCACTGAAGTTAATTGAGACAGAAAGATAAATTCGTACGTTTCCGTTAAAGTATGAAGGCAAAGATTGTTCACTCTACATCTGGAGCCTATTTCTCAATGCTTGTAACATAATACAAGCAGAAGTCCTTGTCTAATTTATATTGCTATAAAGAGACTTCCACTTGTATTACAAGTTACAAGATTTCGAGAAATGGACCCCTGTACACATGTTTGTAACTACGTATGTAATGAAATCCCGAGGGATCGAATCTTGCTAATTGATGTTGATCAATTTCCATCATTTCATTTTTGTTGATTGATTTGCAGTTCCTATTTAAACAAAGCGTCGATAACAATAAAATAGAGTAGTTAGCAACGGGTTTATCTATGTAAGAGATTACTTGTAACATTTGAACATAATAAAAGTTATTTTTCTGCTTATTGTATGTTATTATATCTAAGCATAACCGTGGTACTCAAGTTTGTAAGCCAATTAGCAAACACCAAATTACGAAGTGATAAACCACACCAGCACAAACGGCGGAAGCAATTTTCATTCTGAAAATTGGAATTTTAAAGTACTAATTCGATTATGAGACGCACGGCCACCGCAGAGAGAAGTGGCGAAGAAATGCAATTAAGCTGTTCAATGAACACCGCACAAAGACTGGCTTTGTTTATATGAGCGAGTCGCTCGGCCGGAACGCAGACTCGGACAGCACCGCGGCATAATATACTGCCTTATAAACCCAGCTCTCATTAAATTCGGCGTCACGAATTTCGTTTCGTGTGAAACTGAAACATATTGCGCGCGAAACTTCTCAAACGCTGCTAATAATATTTATTAGCGCAAAGCTTTCTAATTGCAGTATGCAAGTTGTTTAAAGGGATTGTTCATAGAGTTAATTATCTAGACCATGGTCCGAGGGCCGCGGGCGACGCTTTGCTTACGGCGCTCTCTCAAATTCACTGCCAACCAATTTCGAAGTTTAAACACCGACAACTTTATTCGACAACTCATACAACTATTGTCCAGCCCGCTAATGAACATGCGAATTGGAAACCTGTAAACATGACATGCTCCTGTAACTTAGATGAGGTTAACGTTCCAAGTTTTAATGTAACATCATTATGCTCTCTCAACTTTTGAATATAGATGTTTAATTAGATAGTTATTCGACGTCTTGCGAGTTTAAAACCATTAGAAATACGAGTAGTACGACTAAGAGACAAACTAACTTGATGATCAACGTACAGGTAAGACAGTTTTCTGAAGCTTCAGAACATAAATTCTTTGCTTTGTTAAATAGACAGTAATGCATACTGCGTTGTTTTCTCAGGGAGTACTTTAATTTTCAAATTAGCATAAACTAATTTTGTTTCCCTTATGTTAGTAGGAAAGTTGGGTAATTATAAGTTGGCCATAAATGTCTGTTCAAAGCGTTTCAATTACCTTGTCCCCCTAAGCAGCGTGCCTTCGGTACAGAGTTAACTATAATTACAAAGAGGCGCTAGTTGTTATTACTTTGTGCGGGCGATGGTCAAAGGCCCGATGTTAATTGGAAAGCACCTGAAAATGACAGCGCCTTTATGCCGCGTTTGTTTGGCGTAAAAATCAAGTTCGGCCGTACGCCCCTCGGCTCAAAGACTTGACCGTTCAGGTTCACCCGGCGGCTTTGTAATGCGATTACGCCGACTTGTCGAAAGTTAATTAAATAACGTTTTTCCAAATTACCTGCCGGAGCCGACATCAAAGTGGTCTCGCACGCTTTAGGAATCTTTCCACAAAGGCTAGCTGCGGGCGAGGTCCGCAGCCTCTGATCTCGGCCACTAATGTAGTGCGCCGGCCGGCGCTCTTCAGCTGTTTGTCAAGTCCCGCTGACAGCTTTTCACTGGGCCTTGCCTGTTTGCAGGGGAGTTCGACACGTTCTTTTATTTCGGATCGACATTCGAAATTGACGTTTATTACGAAACCGAACTGTGTCACACCGACCGGTGTTAATTAACTTTTCCCTGACTTAGGAACAGGCGTCGAAATATTCGAATTCAACGTTCATAAGCGTCAGCCAATATCTTTCCTCCAACTTAAATTAATTCTTCAGTTTCAAGACTTCGTCTTGCTTACCTAGTCTGTTTTTTTTTTCACGCGAATATGCAACTCCATACATATTTTACTAATCGGATTAACCCTTCCCCACAGTTTCGGTTATTCAACTGTTGCCGGAGATAGTTCAATACAGTATAAACCGAAATTACAAGTGAAACACATTGAAGTACATTAAATCGTTCCAATTACAAATCCACTCGATCGGATCGACAATACGACTTGTGTGATTGATGACTCTTCTATTGTCTATCTAATTCAATCGACCTCCGCCCCGCACGCGACCTCGAGGTCGACCCTGCACGACATTCTACGGTTTACTACACGACTTTGGTAAAAAATTATACACTCGGGCTGTCTGTACAATTGTCCCAATAAAATATACATTATGGTAGTTCTGTTTTCTACAACGTTCTATGCATAACATATGTAAAAGACTTAATAGACAATAGTTGGATGCTTCATTTCGAACCATCAGTTATGGACCAACGTTATATTCAGCTATGCATCAACTAATAGACAAATCTACAAATTCTAAATACTTTTATTTTTCTTTTGGATACCTACAACAAGTAGGTACAGTCGCTATCAGATATATCGGAGCATCCAGAGTGCTCAGTAATATCTGAGCAGACCTCTATTGTCATGGCGATAGAGTGTATGATCAGATATTTTTGAGAAGGGTGGCCACTCCGATATATCTGATGGTGAATTTACCTGGTACTATATTTGATTTCTACTCTGTTAATCCCGGTTCCTCCTGTTCCACATGTATTATCTTTGATGAGCATTGCGTTTGAGAAATCTCTGGTATTAGAATTTGTGTATCGCATACGCATAGGTCTAACTTTGATTTCATAAGAAAAATACAATATTGAAAAAATGTGTGATATGAAAGATTGTTACCTACTAATAATAGCATTCCAAAAATAGCCCCCTGTCGTAAGCGTATGAGAACAAGAAGACATAGTTAGGTACATTTTTATCTCACATTATATTTGTATTAGTGTTACGTTCACACAGAGTCGCTTAATCTTACACACTAATCTACGCTACAACGCCAGGAAAACTGTAATTTGTCATTTTCTAAATTATATTTTGACAAGTCAAGGGCAAACTAAATTGAGCTCCACGTCTAGAACACTCGATTATTCATAAACACGTTGTGAATTTGCTAACACGAAAATTTTGTGTTATTATGTTTTTCTGTTAGAAGTTCCAAACTATCAAATCAGAATAATTTGTTAATTTGACAGAAAATTTGCGAATTCCTTGTTGTAATGTAATTATCACACTAGGCCAGGATATTTTTTCAATATACTTAGTATACAAATGTATCATAATATAACACTGTCATGACGGAAATAAACGCTCCAAAGTACAAAACGTTTATGAACAAGGTCATTCATCAAATGGTAGGAATCACAGTTACGCAATAGTTCGCAATAAATACAAACTTACGTGTAATTTTCCCCAGAACACTAATCTATCAAAAAAATCCTGGCAGCGATATTGTAATAGTATACATTAACAATACATGTAGACGTAGTAACAGTTAAACGTTATCTTAGATTTTAAAATACTGTTGTTGTATGTTTTGTTCTAAATGTGGGAAGGGCGATTTCATTCTGCCACCTATTAAAATAAATTCAATTAAGGTTTATTCAGCTATCCTATTTATAGTTTTGTGTTGAACATAATCAGGCACTTGTTTTAACACTCGTGTTGTCCTATTATGAAACTCACCGCTCGCGTTCCATAAAACAACCCCCTCCCCCCCCCCCCCGTTGAGTACCGGGTTTAGGCCACGATGCTTGCCGAATGGCCTAAGTAAGGTACTACGAGACTTGTATATAGCCTTCATATTGTTACGATTGTATACATTATGATTAACTGTGATGTTATTTAATAATCACCAGGCTTTTTAACCTATTTTTTTTTTCAAATTATCAACCCTAGTTAGACGTTGAACGAATAGTATAGTACGAATAATAGGATAGTGTCAGAAATGTATGGATTTAATCATTTTCAGTGTTAGTCTTCGTTGCTTTGGTAGTCACCAAGTCTTCGAAGCTGGAGCTTCGTGGTTCAAATCCCGACGAGTGCATTTATTTGTACATTTATCATTATTGTCATGGTCATTTTCTATGTAAGTTGTACGTCCTTAATTGAATTGACCGTGGGAGTAAGTCGATTTGTGTAAGACAGTCCCATGATATTTATTTATTCAGTTATTAAGCCCTGTTTAAAATTATTAGTGTTTCTACCGTCTAATAATCCTCACCGAACGGAGGCAGTACCCGGATTCGGTAACGCCAATTACACAGGCAGCAGCAACCGTATTTGATTAAATCTATAACGCTCATTATTTTCTTGATACACACATTCGTTCCGCAACTCTAATTGCCATATTAACAACTCCCAATTAAGGACATTAAAATAATATTGAAGCAATTACTTGCAAGGCAATCCGCCTGGACAAAGTGTGTCAAGAAATTATAGTTTAATGTATTCATAGTATATCTTATAATATCTAATCATAGCTCAAATACTTAAAAGGCTGTTCTATAGCAGTATTGCACCTACCTCTATAGATTTAGATAATGTGACAACGACTCTATTGCCAAGGCGTTACGGTATATCCGATGTTTATTTATAAACACCTGATATTGTAAACATATTTATAATGGTGACTGTACAGAAAAACCTGCGTCGATTCGACGTTGATATCGCAAGTATATAGAAAAAAAAACGTAAATATACAATATTTCGTAATTTATATTACAATGTGCATAAGGGCCGACCATTACATAAGTTTTTTTACCCGTCAACTAGAAAATCTGAAGAAATCGAGAGGTCTCCTAAATTGAGCAAGCAACTGATGGCGGCGTGCAATTAGTCTAACGTAGAAGTAATCTCCGCGAACGTGCGACAGAAAAGTTTAATGAAACGCAAGTCGTCCACATGTGGGAACAATTTACGTCTCGGCCTCTAATTTAAAATTAATACCGTGGGGCTGGTGGAAAATTTGAAAAGTTTGAACGACGTTGGCGCGCCTTCGCTCCGCCGATTGCATTTTTATACGAGTAAGACAACCTCTTAGCTTATTAGGGAAGCCGGTTATTAGACGTCCGAGGGATTTCTCGGCGGACGCGGTGGCCTCCAAACGACTTCGCCCTACTTAATTAGTTAAATGGATACGTTGTTTTTCCGGAACAATAACCCGTACGTTGGTACGTTTTCTTCGGCCGTGCACGAATCGGAAAAGGGTCTCCCAAATTGGAGCTCGGTGTAATTTAGGGCAGCGCCGATGCACTTATGCACCGGCACATTTCCCACAGCCCGGTGCAGCATCCGTGCGACAAAGGACATCTCCCACAATAGCTCCATTAAAATAATGCAAGTAAATGAGGATTTGCGGAGTCCGCCGAATCCGCTCGCCGCTCACAATACCCGTCCTCGACGTCGCTTAAAACACTATACACGAACATGTTTCATTAGCTAAGTGGGAGGCTTTTGGTCTGAATTTGTGTAATGCAGCCAACTAGACGTAGCGTCGCTTTTACTTAAACGCCGTAATTAAAACGCCCCTCCGCTAAGGGTGCTGTTTAAAACTATGTCCAACTAGATCTGAGGACAATTTGCTTTAAGTGACGTTCAAACAGCACTAAAAAGCGCTATTGTATTGGGAAATCTTATTGTATTTATAAAATAGATCAAGCTCATCCTTTCATCAAAGAAGGGGATATTAGCCGCTATAAGCGTATTCAACAGTGGCCAAAATAATTACCTTTGAATTTTTATATTTTTATATATATTATTTTTTAAACTTTTTATAGTTTTACTTGAGACGACATAATTATGTAAAAGTGTTTTAATTGCAGATGAACACTTGCAAATAAAATACCACAATATAATAAGACTTATGTGAACCAGAGAAATCTAGCATTGCTGATTTACTTCATCAGGAAGACTGATTTTAATTATATTCACTGTTATAATATTTAAAAACCCAGGGATAATGAAATCCTCTGACTTTTGTGATTACTGAAAATGGAGATGTTTATTGAACAAAGTTTTAATTATGCTGAATTTTCATTAATGTTTCCTGTAGCGCGGGGCTCGGAGATTTCAATTAACACGTTACTTTTCGTATTATCTCCATCTGTCGGAAGTTTTCATCTCATACATTCGTACATCACCGAACTCATTACCTATTTCATAAAAAATATGTATGTATAAGTACACAAAAAAGTAAGCAGGTTGTACACATATTCGCGAATAAAGAATAGTCTTACCCACATTACTCTGTCATGTTCATGTTTTGTCAGAGAAGTAGATACGGTGCTACAGGTATAAAAAACAAATACCTATTATTTTTACTTCTGAGTTTTTTATTTTAGACACATATCTAATCTGTCTAACATAAATAGGTGCCTATATATATCGTGTAATCACTTTACGCACAATTTCGTTGCACACTTGCTGATAAAATATAATAATATCAAGTATGATAACTTAATATTTTCTTCGGTTACCGCGAGTTTTCATAGTTTTATTTCATATGACAACTTATTTACTTAGTTATAACATACAGTAGGTACGTACCTTTATAGCCATTTCGTTCCAATAATTAAATGTTGCTGCAAAACTAAGTGCAAGTATGCACGTTAATGGACCTTTTAATTCGCTTAAAACCGTAAAGGCAGTAAACAAGGTCACACACGCAGTTACCCTTAACAAATACCTATCTAGCAATTTTCTTCACTCGCAATCTAAACCTTACCAAAATAAACTTAAGTCCAATTTCGTTCGTCGGCGTATAAGAAAGTTAACCCACGTTTCGCGTATGAGGGCTTTAATAACTTTATTGATCGTTAACGAGCAAAATTGATCGCCGCTAACGATCTTAATCGAATGCTGGCATCGATTCATCGTGTCGATGCCCCGGTATCGAGTTAATTTAATTGAAACCGAGTTGGGTAATTAATTAGTGGCGAATGAGAGCTCTCAGCCGGATGAGGCTCCTGTTTACAGCGCTCATACATATTGTATTGGCCGAGACGTCTTTGCCAAGATTACATACGGTAATGGAAATACACTTGAGTACCTCATTTTTGAGGGGTTATTATGACAAGCATAAAACGGAGAACATGGCATCTCAGTGACGGCACGAAAAGGTGTTTTAGAATCTCATACGATATATTTTTCTTAATCCAAGCTCTATAATTTTAGCTTACACTACAATAACACGTTAGAAAATGGAACGAAATGGGGGAGGTTCCTACCCAGAAGGGATCACTAAATTAAATATTTTTAAGAAACTGTTATAGAAACTTTGAAAGTGGCATGTAAAGCTAAAATAAATAAATATAATTTAATATTTAATATCATTTTTATATTATTTAATATCATTTTATCAAAATATGTAGATATCTGAGACATATTAAAATGCATAATATTTTAGTGTACAATAAGATGGACAGACGACCTTATGAAGGTCGCCGGGACACGCTGGATGCAGGTTGCATCTAACCGGTGCATGTGGAGGTCCAGAGGGGAGGCCTATGTTCAGCAGTGGACGTCTTATGGCTGAGATAATGATGATGATAAGAGTAGTAACCCAGTGCCTAGCAGGCAAATAAGTAACATTAATAACTTCAGCAATACGTACATGCAAATAAATGATACCTAAGTTGTCACGGAGATCGCCGCCTCTGTTAATAGAACTAAACATAATTTACATCACTTTCGGTCTCTTCTTGATAAGTTATGAAACAAAACCCAAATGTTTTTTCCGCTTATAAACGTGATGATATTAAGCCATCCAATTAACTTAATTATACGAAAATGTGTTTCATTAATTTAAAACACGTTTTCCTCGAGCAACAGGAACATAAATATTTACGATTAATCTAAACTACCTAGGTAATAGAATTATTGGTATTTCCATACCATACCCAAGTAAAATTAATCAAAGGAAACGTTTAAGCACGAGCCGTTATTAAAATTAGTAATTGATTAATTTAAACATATGATGCGCAATTCATTTGATGATTATTAACTTTAAATGAAGGTCGCTAGCAAATATATCTACTAGCTAGATCAACAGTGCCTAGCCAAGATGCCAAATTCTAACGCTAATATGAGTAGCGTAGTTTACTACTTTACTCTCTTTGTCGCTCTTTTTTTATTAGTGCGACAAAGACAGTTGCGTTTCCGTTGCGTCTGAGCGTTAGCGATTGGCCAAATCATCACCAAAGGCGAGAAAGCAATGACTTATTTATTTGCCAAATGCGAGAAAGCAATGACTTATTTAGATGCCGATGATGGTGTTAGTAAACGTGACAAATACAATACAGTTTGTCCCAAAACCGTCAGATAAATGGATGAGCAAGCGATTGATTTGACTAAGAGCAGTCACGATAATAACGTTTAATCCTGCTAAAACGTTAGGCGATCCGTCATAATGAATATTTATCCCACAGACGTTAGCGCATACTTTTGTCCAAATGGAATGCCTGCAGTACCTTATCTCGCTAGAGAAGTAGATAGGTAGTTGAAACGAATTTAGTCCACAATGTTAAAGAACTAAACTAATTTAAAAAATTCAGCCTTTTCGTGAGTCCCTAACTCCAGGCTATTTAAACACTATCAGTCTTTATCACATTTGGCATTGATCTTATATCTTAGTTACGTAGAATGTCTGAAATTTTTGAGACAACTTTTTTTTTATTTTCTACTGAAAATAAAATTAAGTGAAATTATTCTCACATAAAACCTCCAAAAGTCAGGGTCTATCATCAAATTATGCACCAAAACGGTGCGTCATTTTTATCGCTTGAATAAATAAAAGTAAAGTCAATGTACTGATTACAGCGCTTCTGCGCTTTTATGACGCATACATATTTTAGTAGCCGACGTAATTCCACTGATTACTTTCTTTAATTTTTCTAAAAACGTAATGTACCCTTCGTTATCTACGTATGTAAGTGTATTAAAGCTTTGGAGAGCAAACATTAAATGAATGAAAATTTAAACATGTACTTACTTATTGCTTCGTTACTTAGGAATACGTTCGTTTCACGTAGATCTGGCAGCCTAATGTAATGAACGAGTTGCTTACATTTACTTCAAAACGATTCCATTTTTGAGTGCTTTATTATGAATTCAAGTTGTTTGCATTTGTTGTAATACGTATCAATGTTTTCATCGGTTAAAACATTAACTAACTTTTTATTTTATTTTCTGTTGTTTTGTGTTTATTAAAAAAAATCATTAAAAAACAATAGAATAGATATTAAAATCTACCCAACAATCTACCCTCCTCACCTGAGGAAAAAACGAAGTCCCACAGATACATAATTTATATCATCCATTGACGTCCCGAACTGCATTAAGAAGATGTCGTTTTTCGTCCATTAGTCATATGAAACATGTGCCAATATAAATAATATGGAGCTTTATGAATGACAGACGGTTACGACCCCCCTTCCCCTAAAGGGGAGGGGGAGCACTAATGGATTACATTCGCGCGAGTGAATTAGGATATTGTCGTACGATCCTGTTCCGGTGCACTCCTTTATGATCTCCCTCGCATGTATAACGTATGTGTGTGTAAAGGAAAATATTGGGGAATTGCAGTACAATTTCATTAATCATCAACCAATCAATTCTATCAAAAGAGTATTGTTTGTTTCTGCAGCTCTTTCAAAGCATAGGGTATCTATTGTCAAATGTTGAATGAAGTTGCATTTTTGCCTTTTATTTAGTTGAGTTGGCCATTTTCCGTTGCTCTATCCATTGAAAGACGGTTGAGTTGATTGGCAACTAACTGTATTACAAGGAGTGTTCATGCGAACATTTTTCTTCATGAGCCCATTTTCCTTAATTTGCTAGTAGGGCCATACTCGCATGCTGGCTGCCATGCATTTCGGCAAATATTATCTTTTCATCTCATAGGTCTCTTTTACTGCTCGCTTACAAAATCTTTTTTTTATGAGTCTGCAATATGTATTGCCTTGCTGTCCCGCGACCCTTGCGTTTAAGATGGTCCATCATTTGCAGATCCATGAAATTTTTACCGTATCTGTTACAATTAATTACTACACAAGCACAGTATATGTAGAGATTGCAGAAGTAAAGTTGCTAGTGGTAGTCACGTAAGTCTGCTAGTGAGTTACGCGTCTGACCCGTCACATTAATAGCCAATGAGAAAAACACTTAACAGCCGCACTCTCAAATAACTGACATTACCATAATGTCACAATTGAGTTACACAAAGTATGCAGCGATTGAAGAAGTATAGTTGGTAGTGCCAGTGACGTGAGTCTGCGAGTGAGTTATGCGTCGGGCCCGTCACATTAATTAGCCCGCCCACTAATGAGGACTTATGGCGCTCTAATGAGAGACTTGTAGCGACGTATTTATATACGTCCCGGACCGCGCGGCCACGGTTATAGTAGGTCAGTATCGTGACTTGAAACAAATGTCGAAATCAACCAAACTCAGTATTTCTTCCTTTTTCACAAAATTTTAATTTTTATTACAAAATAGGTACTATTTTGATAATTTAGATTGATTTGACAAGCTACAGCATTCACGATATAAACGTCATTTATGGTTTTACATACAAAGTAATTTCGGGTGTAATTAACCGTAACCAATGCAAATATTGTTTTTACTACTCTTTTTATACCATGTACAGTCAAGGGCATAAATATGTATACACTTTTTTATCTTATGCCGTAAAAATAAGATGCAAAAGTGTATACATATGTTTGCCCTTGACTGTACTAGCCTCGGAGATGTCTCCCGTTGTCCCGCTCGAACTTGAGTCATCTAAATATTATTTTTTTTTATTTTTTGTACAATATCTATTGAAGAAAATAACAAATGTATTCTCAACTACATAAGCTGAAAAAAACGCTGAAAAAAATAGAAAAAGAAACGATCGTACGAGATAGCTCTTTGAATGCTTCATCGAGGAGACGGTGAACTTTGATCTAAATTACATTGTATTGAAAAGTCAGCATACTGGCGGCAATGCTAGCACCGCGTCCAGTCGCGCACGCACCAGGAAGCCCGTAAAACGTTACTGTCGTAAATCAAAACGTTAATTGTTCATGTAAATAAATCGCATATCAGATGGCAGTGCGGCGAAATTGCAGTAACACGTGTTTAGGTATGCACGTAATGGCAGCATTTACGATTAAACTGAATTAATATTCCATCCGCGGCACAATATATTATTTCGCTACAACATCAGTTGAACTTGGAAAATCGACATTTTTTTGTCTTTTTATGCAACACCTGTGACTTTAGACATCAATTTTTATTTAAAATAAGCATAGGTATATAACCGCAAATATTTACATTGTGAAACTATCAACTTATAAAGCGATTCTCCAATTGAATTTTCAAGAAATCTAAGGTACGTTTGGTATTTATTAACCCTTTTAAGAAAGTGACTTGGCGAGTACATTTATTTACTCCTGAAACTGACATGGAAACACAATCAGCACCGCTACGCTTTAGATAAGTATGATTCGATGTTATACAAAACCGCGCAAAAAGAACAAAGCGCCAGAGCCTCCACAAAGAGGGTGCAAAAAGACATTAATAATATTCGTCAAAGCACTCCGGCTGGTTACATTAAATCAATTTGCCCTTTCCGCGCGGTAAGTAGCGAACGCTGTAATTGATAAGTTGAAACCCTTGTAGCGGAGGCTAGAGTTTGGCACTGCGCCCCGCTACCCGCGCCTTCTTTTGCACAATACATATGACAGATGCGCTGTGTATACAAGTTATAGATACCGCGATATATTGGAAAATGAAATCAAATAGCAGCATGGATTTTCGAATATAAAGAACGAACACTGATTCCGTTACGGGACTTCAAGTAATAGCCCTGAATCTAATCGACTTTGTAAATAAATTATAAAATATTGTTAGGATTTAGGACCCTTGACAATTTGTATCATACTATTTCAGAGGCACTTAAGAGGTACCTAGGAGTAGGTAGCAACTCAATATGTATCTGTACAAGATGTGTACAGTCGCAGTCGCTATCAGATATATCGGATAGGGCAGGGTGCTCGCAAACATCTGAGAAAGCTTCTATTGTTATGGCGTTAGAGCACTGTTATGATAGCAACTGTACACTGTACAGTGTTAAAACTCAAATAAGGAATGAGCCATATATAGATATAGTTTCTGTGTCATAATGGATAACGACCAGAATCAAAATATAGTTAAATAAACTCCGCATATTATTGTTAGTTAATATTCGTTTGTTATGGGCCTATAAACTGATAGATTATGATCAGAACATAAAACAAGTATTTTTATAATGTTGATTTAATTTAAATATGAAACCAACTTTATTTTATTTCATGCAAATGAGGACTAGGCCAGGTTTAGGTGCTTAATATTTAAGTCGATTGTTTGCTTGTCTTTGTATCGTCCCGAGCTCGCTGGAACACTGATTTATCTCTAGTTACCTTTAACACCTGAACAGTTTAATAATATTTAATTAATATTATTTATGTTGTACAGATTGATATACTTAATGATACTTTGCACTTTTCATAATACCGGTATCCGCGCACATTTCTATGTCAGACGTTGACCTCCACTTTGCGAACTTTTTCTACCACCTGTCTTTAGTGCTCTATACTTTGCGGTCAGTAAAGCGATCGAAATAATACCTGTTGCGTATTTATACCATTATCATTGTAATGGTTAAAATATACACTCGAAGCGACTTGTTTGACTTTGAAATAAAATATAAGTAAGTGTAGCCGGCAGTCAACAAAATTACAACGTTGTATTTATTATAAAGCATAGTCGGATCGTTTGCATAATTTGTCGCTAAAGGACGTAAATAGTGTTCATAAAAATTTAAATCTTCAAGTTTTATACAGCGTGCATTAAACTGCATTGCAGCGGAGTTTAGTAACCGATGTGGCCCCGCTTTATTAGTGAGTCGGTAATATGTATTATATGGACGTGTAAGCCGTATCACGCGCTCCATCGGGATGGCCGTAATTAAAGCTTTAGGGCTAAAGTTGGGTAAGATTATAATCGCGGGCATAATTTTAAATCAAATTAACACTTCAACTTTAAACCGGGGTCATTAATGCCATTATACCGAACAATACTGGCGTCGTGACCGCGCCGGCCGATATCTAAATAATAAATAAATAGGCGAGCGGTTATCGCGCATCGCATCTCGAGTTAATGTTCGACGCCGGAGTTTTATAATTAACAATAAATTCGGTATGTTTTTTGTTGGGCCGAGAGCTCGCTGCAACAATTTTTCCAACCCCCGATATCGATCTTAATAACACATGAGCTGCAATCCCGCGGTGGTCTACTGCCTGTTAGCACTTTGTTCCTAGAAACCCCGTTAATATTTTATGATTTTCAATTATTAAAAATCAAATAATTTTAACGAGCTATCGCGTATTCCCGAGTAAAATAAATTAGCTCATTCTTTCTCCTCGGCCACTTAACAAGAAATCTTGACGGTGCTTCTTGAAATTCGTTCAAAAACACCAAAAATACTGCACGGGCTCCCTACTCGAGCCGGCTCCGTTATCTCGTTATCCTAATGAAGTCTACGCTAATGACGAGTAGGTAAATAATAGGGCGGCTAATGGGGGCTTTATCATTCTCGAGTGCGCTCCAGGTAAGGGCCAATTAGAGGCCGCCATCGGCCCGTATTGTTCGCAGTACTCGCTTCGATTACGATTATTTCCGAACGACTCTCGGCACTGATAAATTGGACAAACTATTGCGAAATGACATCCTGGTCACGGCACCAAATTGTTGACGACAAAAGTCTACATCGTATATGAAACGTTAATATCCGGCCTTACACCAAAATAGGTGATAGTTTATTTATTTATACCTACTCTACAACATTAAAACGAGCCAACTATAAAATTATTTCTGATTTATCCTGGGATAACCACAATGAATTTAACTCATTCAGTCAAGTCATTTT